>MCJB01027994.1:48705-79127 GCA_002018475.1 Nicotiana obtusifolia
GGGGGGGGGGGGAGGGGGGGTGCAGGAGAGATAATTGAGCCTGAAGCATTCCTAACCAACTATAACAGATTAGCTGGATTGATGCACTAGAGCTTCTGTCAACTGAAGTTAAGATACAAAACTAAATAAAGAACAAATGACGCAACACAACTTATTAACACCGCCTGCTGGAACCGTCCATTCTACAATATCTATCTCTAAGATTTCCTTGCTTCATTTTGTAACTTCCCTTCTTTCATTTGTTCTTGAGGCTGTCAAAAGACAGAAAAGCACTAATATCTACCAGGAGTCGTTTTGGTTGTATGCCGCTATGTATTTCCATAGACCGATTGAGTCTAAAGCCCACCCGGCGGATGGATTACAAGTCATCTCCTAACCCCTCGCTACCCCCCTCCCCTCCCCCCATAGTAGTGGTGTCTGAGCTAGCTTGCGGCACGTTTTGATTATTCCACCGGATACCAGCTACCTCCTACCTCCTACTTTCTACATCCCACCCAACACAGATACCGGATAATTCGCCCCCCCAAGGCTCAGGGGAAGAAATCACCTAACTTAGTTTTTCTTTTATCCCTTTTGTTACAGTTTTCTTTAGATAGTTTGAATAAACTACCATTTTTCAAGAATTTTCTGAAGACAACAACAATTATATAACTGTCCCACTTGAAAATAGAAAAAAGAATATACCTTTCATAAACTCCTCTTCAGAGTTGCTACTAGACAACCCATTTGTAGAACTAGCTGTTGCTTTATTTTCTGCTCCACATTCCCACTTACTCTCAACATCCATATCATCTTCTTCTTCTTCTTCTTCTTCTTCAATTTCATTCTCTTCTTCCACTTCTTCTTCATCATCATCTTCACTATCACTACCGTCATCAGGATCTTCCCAAAAAGAAGCTTTAGTTAAGTTGACTACGTTAATCCTTTTAGTAAACTTTTGAAAAGAATAAATTTTGACTACATTAGTTCTTCTGGGAAATCTGAAAGAAATGACATTGGAGCAGCTTAAACTGCAGTTATAAGTAGTTGTAGTTGGGCATAGCTGCGTGGATAGGGAAGTTGGATTACGCTGCAACACCATTATTTTCTCCATTTTCAATCTTCAGGCTAAATTATACCAGAAGACTCCCTTAAACCAAGAATCGTAGATTGTGAAAGAACTTGGATGATTACTCTCTTTGAGGCATTTTGTCGAACAGGAAGAGGCTTCCGCAGTGGGCTACTTTGATAGGATTACTTTGTTTCTGGCCTTTTAGGGAGTAATGTGCATCATCCTTTTGGGCTGTGATAGCCAGCCCATGTATATTTAACTCTCAAGGAACAATAAAGGGATTTTTAGCTTCATATAACATTTAAAACTTTATTACCCTCCCTAATCAAGTTTTAACTTAATTACATGGTCATATACAATTTATCAATTATATACAAATAAATTTTAAATGAGTATCCCTTTATATTAGGAATTGAATAAAGAATATGAGTTATTTCCCCTTTCCTTTATACTTGTCCCTCCCTCTCCGTCTCTCTCTCTCTCTTCGTCTCTCTGTCTCTCCTTCTCTGTTTTTTCCTAATTTTTCTTCGTTTTATGTTCTCTGTTTTTTATGCTTTCTTGTTGTATAGAGTTTTAATGGAATTCAATAATGGATTTCAATTGTTTTGCTATAGAGTTTTAACCTAGCAATTTCCTTTCATGTTGCACAATTGATGTTCATTAAAATTGTCAATCAATAAATTTTGAAGGTGTTTGATTCTCCACCATTGACAGACATAACAAAGCTTCGAAGCTTTGAATTCAAATTTGGGTTCTCAAAAATTATTATTTATTTGGATTGCGTCTTGTTGCAAATAATTAAGAATATTTTTTGGAGTTTATATCTCAATTTTGAGGGTGTTTGGTGAAATTTAGACTTGATTTTGGTCGAATCTCAGATTGAAAATCGAAGAAGAAGAATAACACATGACATACAATATACTTAAGAAATTGCATTAAAGTTGTATATAAACTGTATTTAAGCTGTATTATGTTATAGTTATATATTTTTTTATTTGAATGTTGTATGAAAGTTGAAAGTAATTGTATAATGTATGAATCGTTGTACGAAATTTGTATTTAAGTTATAAATACTATCTTTTTACATAATGTTATTGGTATGTATCAAAATTGTATTAAGAGAGGAAGTTTTGACTGAAATTTTAGAGAGGAAGAAGAACACACCACATACAAAATATATACCTAGATACAAAATACATACAAAGTATGACAATTGTATTTAAGTTGTATGATGCTGTAGATGTATTAACTGGGTTAAAATAATATATAAAAATTATCGATAAGTTGTTAATATGTTGTATACTATATAATTAGTTGTATAAAATTTATTTTTAGTTTATATATCATTGTAGATGTATCAAATTTGTACGAAATTTTATTTTTAATTTGTATGCTATTGTAACATACAAATTTATCACTTCTATTGATGTTGTTGTTGTTGCTACGTCGACGGAGGTGGAGCCATTGAACATTTACTTAATTTCGACTCACGTGTTCAGCCACAAAAATCTGCCACTTAAACCACTTTTAAACCCAACAAAACAGTCGACAAATCACATACTTTTACACCTAAAACCAAGCCCAAAATCACCCATCAACAATCGCAAAAATCTGCTCGAAAACAGTCCAAAGAGCTTACAAAAATAATGAAAAACCAGTTGAAATTACCTATAAAAAATGCAGCTAAAAAACAACATAGGGAAAGAGGAATATTTCCTTCTTATTAAAAGTTAAAAACTTTTACGTACAACATAGGGCAAGATGAATTTTTCCTTATTAAAAGTTAAAATTTTTGACGTGGCTGAAACTAATTAAGTAACAGCTTTGAAAAAAAATTGATTTAAATCCAAGTGTTCCTTGTTTCGAAACGAATCATGTTTGCCTGTAATTGTCTAAGTTATCCATGATATAATGTTCTCCAATATTTTTCTCAAATTTTTCACTTTAATAAAAAAAAAATGGTGTAACTAAATCTCCTAATTTAAGGCATTAGTAATGTTATATATATATATATACATATATATATATATATATATATATATAGAAAGAGAATAAGGAATGAGGACAAGAGAGAAAAAAAGGAAAATGGTGTAACTAAATCTTCTAATATAAGGCACTAATAATGAAATGTATATAATTTATAAGCAATCCTCGTTTAAGGTAGGTAATATACAAAATTAGGACAATTTTGATATATAAGTTTCAAATATTGTATAGGAAGGAAAAAATCCCAATAATAAAAGAAGCCCGAAGTTAAACTTGATTGGGTGATTGACACGAATGACCCTATAAGGTGCTGATCTTTAAGTATTGTTATTGTTTTTGAATGTATTTTAAAAATAACCTTCGGACCGTGCAACTCTTCAGGGATTTCTTGAGTTTATAGTATATTTACTCTACCTATATTGTAAATTATTGGCATGACTTTGTGCTTGTCATTATTCACCGAAATCTACAAAATTGGCATAATTTTGTGATATCTACAATCTATATGTTAAATTGTTTATCAAAATCTATCAGTTTGGCATAATTTTTCTGCACCGTAGAACAAAATATTCTTTGAATTTTCAATCCCAATTTCGATTAAACCATCCCTAATCTACTTTAAATGATCTCAAATTTGAAACAAAGCCTCCAAATGATTCTCAATCACCTATTTAGTCAAATAACACCAAATCAAGAAGACTCACTTTGTCTTCTTCAATACTTTCTAAGAACCACCAATGAAGTTTTGAGATTCTTGAAGTAAATCACGAAATCAATGTTTAAACTAAAAGCTTAAGCATAAAAATTAAATAGTTTTAATAGTAATTAACTATTAACTTTGAATTTCTAACCCAAACAAGAATTTTAAGCTTCTAAAATTGAAGAATTATGGTGTTCTTGGTGAAGAAGAAGAGATACAAAGAAGCAGCTAAAAGGGCGAAGAGGCAGAGTTCATTTATTTAATATACCACCAATTACGAGAAAATTCAGCTAAGACCAATGATGTTTGGCAAACATGCTATACTTTTAGTACACTACTCGCCTCTAGTTTGTTGGTTTAGTGATTAATTGTGCTGCATTTGAGCTAAATTATGTTGTTTTATATGTAGGAGCATCGGAAGAAAGAGTCAAATGAAAGTTGCACAAAAAAAAAAGATAAAATGCAAGAAAAAAGCACAAAAACGCAAAGTACCCAAGTCTAACTACAGACCAAGCGTAGCAAGCTCTGTAGCCAGCTTGACCGCGCTGCAAACCAGGCATAGCCAGCTCTGTAACCAGGTTGGCTGCGCTATAAGCCTAGCCTCGAGAGGTCTGCAGCCCGGCGGTCAAAAGTTCGCGAATTAAAAGACTCTGACCTGGATTTGGACTCAAGGACTTCAACCTTAGCCTATAAATACTCCCTAAATATGTCTAAAAAGAGGTTGGATGTTTTTGAGAGAAGATTCGACCTAAGGAGGCAAGAACACACTAGGAGCAAGGCGGAGAATTCTTCTACAAGTTTTTCACTTCCTTCTTCCTATTTTCATTATTGGTTATGAATTCTAGTATTGTAGTTTTGCATACTATTATGAATAGATAATTTGTTACCTAGGGTTTTGATGGAACCTTTTGTAGGATATATTCTTGTTATGTTTTATATGATTGAGCTGTTGGATTTCTCTACTTGTTCAACTATGTGTTTATTGTTGTTGATTGAATGGTCATCAATTGACTGTGCCTATTTAGTGTGTATTGCTTGAGAGAGGGTACATATTTAGGTATTTGTTGAACAACATTACACCTATCGTATGTGAGAGATCAATACGAAGGGTTTAAAGGTGGAATTAGAGATAACGAAACCTTGGTGCGATCGTAGTGAGCGGTGAATTAGTGCCAACTAGCGTAGTTCAAGAGAATATGTCTAGTAAATTATGGTAGTTGCTCGAGAGAGAATTATGACACTCGTCATGATTGGTAGAGAATAATTAGGCGAAATTATAAAGACGTAGGGGGAAGGATTCCGACAATTAAAAAAATTATAACTCTAGACCTTCTTAATCTTTTCTCCAACCCGTAGTATCTGTCTTTGTAAATTTACTACTTTAATTTGTTAGTTAATTAGTTAGACATAAGAATTTTAATAGTTATAAATTAATTATTTGAACTTGTCTTCTTAGTGATACTTAACAATTATAGCGAAGCCTTAGTTCTCTGTGAGATTTTGACTCCGAACTCTTAGACCGGATTATATTTATAGTGACCGCTTATAATTTTTATGACTAGAGTTGAAAGTGATCAAATTTTGGCACAGTCGCCGGGGACTAATGGTGTAGCTATAGCTGTACGTATTGCTAGGTTTCAAGTTTGAACTTTTATTTTGTTTTTTAGTATTTGTTTTTTTTTTTTTTGTTTTAGTTTTGCTTGTCGATTTGAGAAACATGGCATCACCTGGGGTAATTTCGATGTTGGTAATTCTACTGTTGATCTTCCTTGTGCTTACTGTGGAGAAAACCACTTGGGGCAAAATAGTCTAAATATTCCAGAGAGCGAGTTATGTGCACCAACTAAATCTTATGTGTGGAATGTATGTGATGTTAGTGGTGGTCGAGATGGTCATTTTTATGGTTATGCTTGTATTTCTATCCTCTCCAACCCCTTATTATGATGGTTCTACTTTTTCTTGTGAGGTTAACAAAAACAAAGAACCTCAGGAAGTTGACCTGAAGGAGATCAAAGATATGTTAAAGTGCCTCATGGAACGAAGTAATGAGAAATAACTGCAAATACAAGGGCAAGAGGCAACGATTCATACCCTGGAGGCACAAATGAGTCAATTGGTTGAAGCATTTAATGCTCAACAAGCTAATATTGTGGATAGTAGCCAAAAAGTACATGCATTAGAAGCAGAAATTGAGGTGCTAATAGAGAAGGTCAAAGTAGCACACCAACAATCTATCCAACTAGAATTTCAGGATGTCGATGTTTTAGAAGAGATACTAGAGTCAACCAAGGACATTGAGGATACATATTTAGTTGACTCTAATGACATTGGTATTGAGGATGTTGACAGTCCCAAAGTTCATGTATTTGAGCGCATTGGTCCTCACTCCAAGCATTTTTCACATTGTGTTTAGATGATGATATGGAAATAGAGTTATCCGAGCCAAATAAAGAGTCAAGAAATGAGGAACAAGGTACCTACGTTCTGGAATTCTTCTTGCCAGAAAGTCAGGATTACGTACATCATACAAAGGCTAAGAAGTGCAGAATACTATATTATTTTCTTGGGGTAGATATATTTGTTCCACCACCCATGGAGCATAGTAGAAAACTTGAAGCAAAACTTGGGTGTCAATTCATAAGCTCGAGCTGGAGGCAAAAAGTGATTCGCGTCGTTAAATCAAGCGCTTGTTGGGAGGCAACCCAACTTTACTGCTTTCTTTTATTTTTAATTTTTTTTATTGTATTATTTTTCTAGTGTCGTTTTTTTTTTATTTTTATCTTGTAGGAGCATGGAAAGCAAATCCATTGGAAGGATGCAAGAGCAAGCCAAATAGTTAGAACTAAGTGTGGGGTGCCCGCACAAAGAAAAAGTTTCTCGGAGAAGTCTGAGTATCCCATGAGCTGCTAGTGCTTCAGACTTTGGCCTACCAGGGAGTTTCTTTTATCCTCTTATTAGTTATGGTGTGCACTGGAGACAATGCACAATTTTAGATGTGGTGAGAGGAGATTGTCTGCATGAATTTCTATGCTATTTTTGCTGTGTAGTTCAATTGAATAATTTTTTTTTAGAAAAATAGAAAAACGATTAAACTTTTCTCGACGATGGATCTCATAGACAATTTTTTTGAAGGTTTAATGTCTAACAAAAAAAACTAAAAAAAAAAACAGAAAAATCCAAAAATATGTATTTTTTTTCTTTTAGGTAGTAATAATCTCTCGTGATTTTTCTTAGTGACTCGGTTCTTTTCCACGGGATATAGTTGAACCGGGTAATAGTTAGAGTAGGATTTAGGGAATAAAAGGATGAAACAAATGAGATTTGCTAGGTGCCTTTGCTATTTTGATAGTAGCATATTTAGGCTCTAGCATGTGTAGTACCTTCCCTATGGTTTGAAAATGCTTATGATGCCTTGTTGAGTAGATAACACATTTATTGACGCCTATATAATTTTTTTTCTGGCTTGTGTCACTTTGTGCTTAAGGCTTAATAATTTGTGGCTCCGTGAATAGTTGTAATTGCTTGAGAGTCGGAATGAAATCGTCCTTAGTGAGTCATGTGCCATGTGTGGTAAGAAATTATATAGTCCGTGTCATTGCATTAGAGTCTAGAACTCGCCCTGCATGTGAGTTGAAGCGAAATTTTAAGTTTTGCTCGGTTTGAAAAACGATGTTAGGCTTTCTTTATCTTTTTGAACTTAATGCTTACCACAAAGAAAAATTATCTAGTTAACCCTTTTGAGCCTATAAACGTTTATTTGGCAACCACATTACAAGCCTATACCTCTTTGTTCTTAATTGTCATTATTTTGATCCTTTTACCTCTTAAAATACTTTAGTTGTAAAATGAGCGCTAGAAGAAGTAAGAAGGGAACTTGGGTGGCTTTTGAGTGGAACTAATGAAAGAAAGAAATGTGCATTTGTATTGTAAGGAATACACCACTAGCAGGAATGGTAGAAGAGAAAAAAAAAGTATTTTTGAAATATGTAGCAAAGAAAATAAGCATATCTTGTCCTTGCTAGTGGGTATGAATCAAAGTAATGCTTAAAGAAAGAGAAAATATTTTTGGGGGTGATATTGTTTGTGAAGTGGAACTTGTGTTGAAGAAAAATGCCCTTAAAGTTAATTTTGCGATGTGTTAAAGTGCTTAGGAGGGTTAGTCACTATTCATAAATTTATCCTACCTGTCCCTTAGCCCATATTACAACCATGAAAAAGTCCTAATTGCTTTTAGATCGAGCAAGCATATATTAATAGAGGTTTACATAATGAGCAAGCCTATAGTACTTTGTGCATGCATGTGACTTCTATGTGAGAGTGCGGAATTTCTTTGATTTATCTGAATTCTTAAAATATATTTGAGCATTTGATTTGAGTGTGTGGATTCGACTTACTCTTTTGTTCTTTTTGTAAGAGCACATGATTTCGCAAGCGATATGTGACGTTATTAGATGTCTCTACGATGTTAAGTGTTCAAGCCATGAATGCATTGTGATATTGAGTCGATTTGTGAGGTAAGAATTGTTATGAGTATGTTGTCTTGGTGTCGAATAGATTTTTAAAATATTACATAAAACAAAGGGAAGTGCGAGTTGAAGGCATATGTTAAAGTTTAATTGTTGCTATCAATCATAGTCATAAGTTTGGTGTGCATCAGATGTATTAAAAAAAATAAAATGCTCTAGGTTAGTGTGAATTGGTGGTTGACTCGAGGACAAGTAACGTTTAAGTGTGGGGTGGTGATGTTTGGCCAAAATGCTATACTTTTAATACATTAGTCGCCATATATTTTGTTGATTTAGTGATTAATTGTGCGATATTTGAGCCAAATTATGTTGTTTTATGTGTAGGAGCATTGGAAGAAAGAGTCGAATAAAAATTGCATGAAAAGAAGATGAAAATGCAAGAAAAGAGCACAAAAACACAAAGTAGCCAAGCCTAGCTATAGGCCAAGCATAGCCAGCTCTGTAGCCAGCTTGACCGCGCTACAGACCAGGTGTAGCCAGCTCCGTAGCCAGGTTGGCTGCGCTATAAGCCTGGCCTCGTGAGGTCTGCAGCCCGGCGATCAAAAGTTCACGAATTAAAAGACTCTGACCCGGATTTGGACTCAAGGACTTCAACCCTAGTCTATCAATACTCCCTAAGTATGTCTAAGAAGAGGTTGGATGTTTTTGAGAGGCGATTTGACCTAAGGAGGCAAGAACGCACTAGGAGCAAGGTGGAGAATTCTTTTACGAGTTTTTCACTTCCTTCTTCCTATTTCCATTATTGGTTATGAATTCTAGTATTGTAGTTTTGCATACTATTATGAATAGCTAATTTGTTATCTAGGGTTTTGATGGAACCTTTTGTAGGATAAATTCTTGTTATGTTTTATATGATTGAGCTGTTGGATTTCTCTACTTGTTCAACTACGTA
Organism: Nicotiana obtusifolia; assembly: GCA_002018475.1. Taxonomy (NCBI): domain Eukaryota; kingdom Viridiplantae; phylum Streptophyta; class Magnoliopsida; order Solanales; family Solanaceae; genus Nicotiana; species Nicotiana obtusifolia. Next base: position 57,861 of record MCJB01027994.1, read on the forward strand.
TTTATTGCTGTTGATTGAATGATCATCAATTAACTGTGCCTATTTAGTGTGTATTTCTTGAGAGAGGGTACATATTTAGGTATTTTTTGAATAACATCACACCTAACGTATGTGAGAGATCGTAGTGAGCGATGAATTAGTGCCAGCTAGTATAGTTCGAGAGAATACGTCTAGTAAATTACTGTAGTTGCTCGAGAGAGAATTATGACACCCGAAGTACTCATGATTGGTAGAGAATAATTAGGCGAAATTATAGAAGGCGTAGCGGGAAGGATTCCGACAATTGGGAAAATCATAACTCTAGACCTTCTTAATCTTTTCTCCAACTCGTAGTACCTCTCTTTGTAAATTTACTACTTTAAATTTTTAGATAATTAGTTATACATAAGATTTTTAATAGTTATAAATTAAAAATTGTTCGGACTCTTCTTCTTAACGATACTTAACAATAACAGTGAAGCCTTAGTTCTTTGTGAGATTCGACTTCGGACTTTTAGACGGATTATATGTGCAGCGATCGGTTATCCTTTTTAGGACTAGAGTTGGGCGTGATCAACCGGCCTCATTGGGGGACATACTGTGCAATTTTGTGAATTTGAGGGAGGCGAGGAAAATCAATCAATCATGTTTCAATCTCAAACTAGTAAAAACAAAATAAATTGAAAAATAAATAGGAAGAATTGACTTAAATAATAGTTCATCCAACCGCTTAAACTAAAAATATGTAATATATGTGTAAATATCTAATTTTTGCTCTTTCTATTTCTCCTACATTACATTTTTTCCAGGTTTATTGTTATAATTCTGTTTAGTGATCGTTTCAGTTAACTCTCAGTCTAATTTCTGGCTTTTTTATTTTTTAACTTAATTGATTATGTTAGTTTTTATCACTGTTGATGTATTTTTGCTTTGCTTTATGTCGTTAAGGTCTGATTTTAGGTTAGTGTTTCTGATAATCATTTTGGTTTATGCGGATTAGTTTTAAGTATTACATGGTTTAATACATGTTTCTTGCTTGGTTTCATTCTTGAAGTTCTGGTTCTCCTTGTTGGTTAATAGTTCAATCAGTTAATTGGTTTCTGGTTATTTATTTTTAAGTAGTGGTTTAGTACTGATGTTGATAAAATCTTAAGGATAGATGGGTGTAATCATGAAATAGGGTGTATAATAGGTCGTCTTTTTACTAGTAGGGTGGCTGAAAATACTTTTTTTCTCCGTACTTCTGCCACATCAGGTTTTCAGACTGTTCTTTCACCTTTTGGACAACCCTTGGGTAGTGTTTTGGCATACAAAGTCGGTCTTTTTGGACAGATTTTTGGTGAACTAAAATTTGTCAAAAAAGTGATTTTCTTTGCCTACTTAAAGGGCTGCTCTTTTCTCACTTGACACACACATTTTGACACAGTAGACACACCTTTAGAGTTGCTTGAACAAACAAAATTTGAGAGAAACATCAGCAGCTGAACAGAAAGAAAGTAAGCTAAAATTTTGAGCTTTGCGAGTGCTTCTTAGAGTGAAACTCTTTCAAAAAGAATAAAATAAGTCTTTTAGAGTTGATTCTAGGCTTCTTCGCTAAGGTTTTGGGGCTGTTTGGACACGAATTTGCTGCTGTTTCTGCTCGTTTTCACTGCTGTTTTTCTGCTGTTTCTGCTCGTTTTCACTGCTGTATTGTATTTCTTCTCTTCAGGTAACCTTTAAACTTTGTAATGCTGATTTTATAGTGATTGATTGAAGATAATGATCTATTTCAGCTCTTCAAGTGTTAAACCAAAATCAGTTATTAATAGCGTGTAGATCTGAAATATGTAACTTCATGTTTTTAAGGTCTTTTTCTTGTACTTTTGAGTTTGCTTCTTGTTTTACTTTATGAGATACTTGAGTTTAGCCATGAAGTTCCCTGCTTTTTGTCTTGTGTTAGGTAATTAAGTCGTCGTGATGTTACTTTCGTATGACAAGTGTTTAAGGTAAATTAGATTCTTGGCTCCTTTATCTTGGTATGATTTGATAAACGAACCTTGTGCCTAACTCAATCCCAAAAGCTAGCTTATGATATGAGGACAACACACCCCCTCACGCCAGGCTTGCACTCTGGAGTGTGAACAACATAAATGGCACTCTGGAGTGTGAACAACATAAATGGAGACCCAACATCGGTAACAATAATTGGGATGGGCCTGACTCTGATACCATGATAAACGGACCTTGTGCCTAACTCAATCCCAAAAGCTAGCTTATGAGATGAGGATTGCCCAAGATCATATAAGGAGACCAAAGACCTCAAACCCCACCGATGTGGGATAACTCAACATGATTTAGTATTCCTGTAGGTGAGTTCAATGTTCAAAAGGGAAATCCCAAATACTTAAAGTTTGCTTAGATGGAATACAACTTGAAGTTTGAGAAGTATGGTCTATATTCATGCGTTTGTTAATGTATAGAAGTAGTTAGTTGTTAGGTTTAGCATTGCTACATGGCCTCGTTTAGAGTTTTTCTTACTTTGGTTTCATTAAATATCTATGAAGTTAAATAAAGAAAAATAGTGGATAGTGAATTGGAATGGAGAGTTGGCATGATGAATGTATTAGTTTCGTTATTGAAATTGGCTATTTAAAGATGTGCAAGTTTAATCATTCTTTTTTAGTTCTTGTCCAAGTTAGTATTAGATTTAGAGATGAAGTTTTTTTGAAATTAATGAAAGAGAAGTTAGGCCATCTCCAACCTTGTACCATTTTTTGCATCAAATACTATTTTGGTGCAAAAAATGGTGTTTTGAAGCTCCAACCTTGCACTATTTTTTGCACCATTTTGGTGCATGAATAGTGTTGCACCAAATTTGGTGCAACACTATTCATTGCACCATTACTATTCATTAATAATTTTTTTTATTATATAACACTTTTAATTTAATATATTATAAATTTTAATTTTTACATTTAAATTCCTAATATACCCATTCATCTACACCATTACTATTTATTAATATTTTATTATTATTATTTTATTATATAACACTTTTAATTTATCATATTATAAATTTTGATTTATAATTTTAGATTCCTAATATACCTAATTATTTTTTATGTAATATCTTATAATATTAATTTTACATCTTAATTTTGGAGTGGAAGAACAAAGATGCTCATTTTGCACTTCGTAATGCATTAGTAGAGCATTTATGGGAGCAACGTCCTAATCATGAAAGTTGAATATTTATGTAGAAATTAAAATAAATTCTACCTTAATGTAATAGTATTTATTTAATTATATTTTATCAATGATTTCACTTTTATTTGAATTATCCATTAATATGTATAATGCATAATATTTGCTTACAATTTATATTATTAAAAATTTTATGGTATACAATTTTATATTAAATGATTATATAACAAAGGATTATGAATTACATGGGATGGATATGTAAAAAAGAAAAAAAAAGAAAGGATTTTTTTTTCTGAAATTACAAAATAAAATTTAAGTAAAAGAAAATAGTATAATATAAAAGAGAGAGCAGAATATAAAAGGAATATTCTTTTTTGGTGCAAAAAATGATGCAACAGGTTGAAGTTAATTTGCACTATTTTAGTGCAAAAAATGGTGCAATGGGTTGAAGATGCCCTTAGATTTGAGTAAGTAGGCCACATAGATTTGTGCATAATTAGTCTTTTTGGGTTGTATTAGTAAACTGAAAATTACAGATTATTTGGGCTGAATTCGCCAGGCCCATTAACACAATAGTTCAGCTGGTCCATTGTGTCATGAACTGCAAGTTAAGCGTTGCTCTATGCTTCGCGCAGATAGATCTTTGCCGGGGGGCTTCCTGTCAATCCAAAAATGTTAGAGAGCTCGCTCGATTCTCAGATTGGTCCGACTCGTAATTCACTTCTGACCCCGTGTTCGATAGCTAAGCCCATTTTGTGATAAACCTGCTAGTAACACTACTTTTCTTTAAATAATTTTAGCAGGCCCAATGTCAATAAAGGTTTTAAGTTGATCCATTTTCTTTTAAATAATAGTTGGCCCAATACCAAATAATAAGCTAAGGCCCATATCATTTTTGAAAAAGTAGCTGGTCCTTTCAGCTAATAACAAAGCAGCCTTTTTCTTTTAGATTGATAAGTTGGCCCAACTTTTTATTTTAGTCAAATAATCTCAATAAAAATCAGATTTTTCTTTTGTTAAAATAACTTTACAACTTAATCGCCTAGTAATTAATTTAAACGCTAGGCAAATAGTACGTGCGCTTCAACTTCACAGTATCACTTGAGTAGCGTGATGTTTAAAATTTAATAAATTAATTTAATAATTTCATACCGGATCCATTAGCTTTAATTAATTTTTAATTTAATTAATTCTTTGCTAAAATCGCGAGTTCGCTTGGGTAGAGCGATAGTTGATATTTAATTAACATCTTCGAATGTAGTAATTTCTCTAAAAGTAATAACGTACTAATAATCCTTGTCATGACTACAGATTCGCTTGCATAGCTGTTATGGTAAAATTAATAAACTTTGTTTCGGTCACGCATTCGCTTGCGTAGTATTGTTATGACATCTTATTATTCAAAATATCCTTTAATAATTCTAGTAATCAAGCAATAAAAGCGGACGTAGGAAAAACATGAAAATCTTATAAATCACAGTTTGTCCAAAATTAATTCAAGCTAAGTTATAGTCAATAAAGCTAGAACCACGGGATTTGGAGAGTGCTTCACACCTTCTCCTCGGTCAACAGAATTCTTTACCCGAACTTTATTTTTGCAGACCAAATAATAATAGAGTCAAACCTTCCTTAGACTAGGGATTCAAATAAAAGATGACTTGGAACACCGAAAAATCAATTTCAAGTGGCGACTCTGTAAATAAAATAATTCCTACTCAAACTTGTCACTTTAATTGGAAAAACTATTTAATCCACGATAATCCATAACATATATGTCTTTTGGGGGTAAAAAGGGATGTGACAATATGTATAATCCTATCTTTAATATTTGTATCTCTTCATCGCGATTTCTTCCATCCCTGAGAATCAATATAGAACGAATATCAACATATACAAATATAATTACTCCAAATAAGTTATATCTGTTGAAAATGTTGATTTTTTATATCTTGGCAGTTACTCCTGCTTCATGTTTTGTTGGCATGATTTTTCTGTCAGATGCATGCTATGAATAGTACAAGTCATGATCAAGAATTCTTGAAAATTTGCGTACTAATAAGGCTTCACTGCACTTGGTTTTGTACAGTAATAAGTGTAAGAGAACTGCCGGACCAAATTACTCCTACTGATGACTTGAAGGAAAATTCTTTTGAAAGCAAAGGAAAGATTTGGTACCTTCTACTTTTGATTTAATTTGCTTCTTCAAACATTATTGTCACTGTTGTTAACTCTTTTTTCTGTTTCGTGTTCATGATAGGAGTCTTGAATAACGTTAAAGTTGTTTTTGTATGACCTATAGATTACGGGTCAGAGCCATTAAATAAATTTCTGATTCTTGTATCAGGGTATATTCTGGTTACATCACACCTTTTAACGTACTGTCCTTACTTGGACCCTGCATCAATACGAAATACTTTATGCACCGAATTATCCTTTTTTGTTCATGATAGGCAAAAAGATAGGAATAAGCATCCAAAGGGAGGGAGGGGGAGGGGGGATGCATGTCAGGACCCGAATCCCAAACCCGGTCGTGATGGCGCCTCTCGTGAAGACAAGGCCAGCCAATTCGAACCATAACTCATTTTAAGCAGTTAATTTAACAAGAGAACAACACAATACAGTTTAATAGCAGTCATTTGCGGAAAAACATAATGAACCATCCCAACAACAGCCCGAAACCGGGGTGTCACAAAGTCATGAGCAACTAATGAAAACCCTAATAATAAGATTACTATTATAATATCTTTGGCACAACTGTTTGAAGATAGCGAAAACAACAATATAAAGAGACACAGGGTTGCGGACGCCAACAACTACCTCGTAGTCTCTGAATCACCGCTTTGACAGTCGTAGTCAATGCATCGGAGCAGAATCAATAACGCCTGAATCTGCACACATGGTGCAGGGAGTAATGTGAGTACTTCCAACTCAGTGAGTAATACATATAAATAATGACTGAAAGTAAGAAAACACGTAGAGCACAAGGCAATGCATAATGAAGCAGTAAACCATTATTTGAAAACAGTAAATCAGTCAGAATCATTTAAAAATCTTCCCAGCTTTGGTTACCAGTTGCCATTGTTACCAACTGTAACATCCCTGGGCTCAGTATCATTTAAAACAGTAAAATCTCCCCAGCTCTGGTTAGCAGTTGTCATTGTTACCAACTGTAACCTACAGTTGTCATTGTTACCAACTGTAATGTTTCTGGTTACCAGTTGTCATTGTTACCAACTGGAACCTACAGTTGTCATTGTTACCAACTGTAATATCTCTGGGTTCAGTATCAATCTCACAGCTCTGGTCAGCAGTTGTCATTGTTACCAACTGTAACCTACAGTTGCCATTGTTACCAACTATAATGTTTCTGGTTACCAGTTGTCATTGTTACCAACTGGAACCTACAGTTGTCATTGTTACCAACTGGAACCTACAGTTGTCATTGTTACCAACTGTAATATCTCTGGGTACCCTGCGTTCACTGGGGGTGTGCAGACTCCGGGAGGAGCCCCTTAAGGCCCAAGCGCTATATCAAGCCACCTTTTGGCATACATATAGGTCATCGTCCTCATATCAATCAAGCCACCTCGTGGCGTATATACAGTATCTCAGGCCCTCAGCCTCAGATCACTCAGTAAAACCTCACACCTGGCCCTCGGCCGTACTCAGTCAGAAAATCATCACAAGCCCCTCGGGCATAGTAAATAGTAGTTCTCAGCCCAAACATCATTTCAAATATTGTGTAAATCTCAAAACTGAGTAAAAAGTGGTTGAGTTGTACAACAGTGGAAACAACATGACTAAGTTCAAGTAATAAGTACAAATAGGGAGAAAATAGTGATAAAAATCCCCGGAGGGTTCAAACAATTGGCACGAAGCCCAAATATGGCAATCAGCCCAAAACATGATGATATCGAATAGGTTTCAATCAAATATGTAGTAAAAATCATCAATCGGGACGGACCAAGTCACAGTCCCAGTAGTAATCGACCCCACGCTTATCATCGAGCATGTGCCTCACTTAAATATAGCACTACGATGTGCAAATCCGGGGTTTCGAACCCTCAGGACATCATTTACAATCACTACTCACCTCGAACCGGCTAAATTCCTAGCCCACGACGCCTTTGCCCTTCGAATTGGCCTCCACGTGCGTCGAATCTATCCAAATTCAGAACAATTACGTCACAATATGTTGAGGGAACAAAGTCCACGCGAAAACAATCAATAAATACTAAGAAATCCCAAAATTAGCGAAACCCCGAGCCCTGGGCCCACTTTTCGAATTTCAGTAATTTTTCACCTCAACGGGTTCCTTATCTTCCCACGAGTTCAACCATACAAGATTTATCGAATTCCGACATCGGTTCGACCTCCAAGCCTTAAAATCTAAACTTAAGGGTTTTTCCACAATTTCCCCAACTTAATCACAATTACAAACTAGAATAGTAGTAGGTTTGGGTAATTTTGACCAAGATTAAGTCAAGAACACTTACCCCGATGTTTTCCCTTGGGAATCTTCCAAGAATTGCCTCATCACTTGCTTCAACCCGAGCTCTATAGCTCCAACAATGTTCAAGATGGTCAAAACTCCCCCTCTTGAGAATTTATCCAAGAAAATATCCTTTGGATGTGATTTTAAGGTTGATTTGCTGTGATTCTATGGTGTTTGGAAGTGTTTCTCTTTGTGGGTAACGGAAAATGGCTTTTGCATGGCAAATGGGCACTGATTTCTGTTTATAAAGGGGCCAAAAATCGAGACAAAAATACCCCTGTCCGGCCCTATATGCGATCGCATATCTGTCGCAGAACAGATATGCGGTCCGCAGATTTGACGTGGCCACCGCAAAAGTGGCCCTAGCGTTCACCGTAATTTCAACATAAAGCATGGTTTGCAGTCCGCATTTCAGGTTTGCGATCGCATTTTCGATCGCATTCTTGACGTTAAATTTTTGTTCAGTTTTCTGTCTCAGTTTGCGGTCTCAATGTCAGATATGCGGTCCGCATGTTAAATATGCGGTCCGCATTTCCTACCGCATTTCTGACATGAACTTTGCTAAGGAATCTGCCTGGGTTTGAGATCTCTTGGAGAGATATGTGGTCCGCATTTGAGAAATGCGACCGCATTCTCGACACCTGGTTTTCTGTAACTTTCTTTTCCAACGATGAATTAGTCCGTTTAACCACCCAAAACTCACCCGAGCCATTCGGGACCCCGTTCGGTTATACCAACAAATCCTAAAACATATTATGGACTTAGTCGAGGCCTCAAATCACATCAAACAATCTAAATACATGAATCATACCCCAATTCAAGCCTAATGAACTAACAAATTCCAACTTCTACATTCGATGCCGAAACCTATCAAATCGAGTCCGATTGACCTCAAATTTTGCACACAAGTCATAAATGACATAACAGACCTATGAAGATTTTCAAAATTGGATTCCGACCCCGATATCAAAAGTCAACTCCCCGGTCAAACTTTTTCAAATATCTTCTATTTTCCAACATTCGCCAAAATGCGTTGAATAATCCTATGGACTTTCAATTTCAAATCCGGACATACGCCTAAGTCCGAAATCACCATACGAAGCTATAGCAACTCTCGGAATTCCATTCCGACCCTCGGATCAAAATCTCGCCTAACAACCGGAAATCGCCAAAATACTAACTCTACCAATTCAAGCCTAATTCTACACCGGACCTCCCAAACCAATTTCGATCACACTCCTAAGTCATAAATCATCTCCCGAAACTAATCGAATCGTCGGAATTCACATCCGAGCCCTCTAACTCGTAAGTCAACATCCGGTTGACTTTTACAACTTAAACCTTGTTGAAAGAGACTAAGTGTCTCATTTCTTACCAAATCTACTCCGAACGCAAACCATTCAACGTGATTACATAAAACACGGATAGCGAAGCATAATAAAGCAGAAATAGAGAAAACGGAGCAGTAACTCACGAAACGACTGGCCGAGTCGTCATAATGCATTCCTTGTACAAACGTCAAGAGAAATATTATATAGCAGCAACAACTACAAAAGAATTAATAGTTATAATATATAACAACAATAAAAAATTAATTAATGTAACATATTTTGATAAAAAGAATCTTAGACAATTTGTAGTTTGTTATACTGCTTGCCAACATAACAGTTGCATTTGTGGGCTTATTCATAATAGTGTTTAATAATAGCAAAAAGAACTAGCCGATTTCTAGTATGTTATACTGTCGCCAACTTCTCAGTGCTAACTGTTGCATTAATTTGTTGGTTCGAGTATCTTAGTTGGCTGTTCCAAAATCATAAAACAAACAGAGGGAAAATTCTTTCCCTACTCAAGTTTGGTACTTTGGGAGAATTTTCTGAATTTTGTTATAGTTTAATTTGTTGCTTATGCCATAGATAGCGTTGCCGTTAATCAATACATTAGTAGTACTTAATAACTAACAAGAGGACCTACTTGTATAGGTCGATGAAAAAGAATCTTAGTGCATTGATTGGTCAACCAGACAATGACTTACTTCTCCGTCTCAATTTACATGACACTCTTTCCTTTTAGTTAAGCGCTGCTGTTAATCAATACATTAGTAGTACTTAATAACTAACAAGAGGACCTACTTGTATAGGTCGATGAAAAAGAATCTTAGTGCATTGATTAGTCAACCAGACAATGACTTACTTCTCCGTCTCAATTTACATGACACTCTTTCCTTTTAGTCATTAGTCCCCAAAAAAATAAAATATTTTTATATTTAATATTCCCTCCCATCCGCTTTAATTGATCTTTTGGCTCTTTTTTTTGGTCCACAATATTTGTTTTTTCAAATATCAAGAAGGAATTATTTTTTTTTTTTAAAGTTACCCTTGAAGTAAAAAGTCTAGTAGTGTTTGTTATATTTTCAATGAACAAATTAAGATTAATATGGTCAAATTCATTATTAATACTAAAAGGTGAAATTCTTAATATATGTAAAAATAACCAAAAAATCAATTAAAGCGAGTACTTAATAACTAACAAGAGACCTACTTGTATAGGTCAATGAATAAGAATCTTAGTACATTGATTAGTCAACCAGATAATGAATTACTTCCCATTCTTAATTTATATGTGATTCTTTCGTTTTAGTTATCAGTCCCAAAAAGAATGAAATATTTTTATATTTAGTACTCCTTCTGATTTACTTTAATTAATTTTTTGGTCTTTTTCTGGTGGTCCATAATATTTGATTTTTTCAGATATCAAGAAGGAATTAACTTTTTTTTACATGACACTCTTTCCTTTTAGTTATTAATCCGAAAAAATAAAATATTTTTATATTTAGCATTCCCTCCCATCCACTTTAATTAATCTTTTGGCCCTTTTTTGTGATCCACAATATTTGCTTTTTCAGATATCAAGAAGGAATTAACTTTTTTTTTAAAGTTGCCCTTGGAGTAAAAAGTCTAGTAGTGTTTGTTATATTTTCAATGAACAAATTAAGATTAATATGGTCAAATTCATTATTAATGCTAAAAGGTGAATTCCTTAATATATGTGAAAATAATCAAAAAATTAATTAAAGGAGACCGAAGAAAGTAGTACTTAATAACTAACAAGAGACCTACTTGTATAGGTCAATGAAAAAGAATCTTAGTACATTGATTAGTCAACCAGATAATGAATTACTTTCCCGTCATAATTTAACATGAGACTCTTTCCTTTTGGTTATCAATTCCAAAAAGAATAAAATATTTTTATATTTAGTATTTCCTCAGGTTCACTTTAATTGATTTGTTGGTCTTTTTTTGGTGGTCCATAATATTTGATTTTTTCAGATATCAAGAAGGAATTAACTTCTTTTTTTCAAAGTTGTCATTAGCCAGTAAAGAGCCTAGGAGTATCTGTTGTATTTTTAATAAACAATTTAAGGTTAATATGGTCAATTTTATTGTTAGTTAATGCTAAAAGATGAATTCCTTAATATGTGTGAAAACAATCAAAAAATCAATTAAAATGGACCGGAGGGAGTAATAAATTTAACTTCAAAGCTCATTTATCCCTTAATGAGATTAATTTAACCCATAATTTTTTTAAATTTTTTTTTTCTTAAATTCTATGCACAATCAAATATCATCGCACAGACGGAAACGAGAAATTAGTTAAAAAGGAATGATGAATTAGTTAGGTTTCTTATTGTCATTACCCTATCATTATGGCTAACAGTTGGTGATGAATGATACTTGCCAAATTGGATACTACATGTGAAAGATAGGTACTAATCTAATTGATGATGTTTACTTAACACATGGATCTTATCTTGAAGCACTAGTTGGATGTGTAACAAATTCAAACTATTTTGTTTTTCCTTTTTGCATTAGTAGCTCTCAATCATTTTTTTTCTTATATGTACCTTGATGACTCTTCTAGTTTTATTATTGAAACATCAATGTATTGATCATGAAAGAATCTTTATTTATATATAATAATAGTATTCGAACTAGTTTGTATACACCTTAATTATTTTATCAATTACTTATTATTTTTTATCAATACAAATATCGAGTAACTATGTTTACCAAGATCAACGCATACAGTTGATGCGGAGATGTTGCATTAGCTTGCCATCTACTTTGTGGATCTTAGGTTCTATGTTTCTACATAAGGATGGCAAGTAATGCGTGGCAGTGAGGTTGGGGTAAATTCTCTCTTAACCCGCAAAATTTCAACCTCCCACCCTGTCCCCGTAATATTTTTACCCGTATCCATCTGTTCACGCATCAATATCCGCGTTCACTTGCCCTACCTTGCATATGTCTAAACCTGCAGAGCTCCGCATATGTCTAAACTCGTCCCCGGCCTATACTGATACTGCCCCGTTGCCATCCCTATATTTGATTTGCCGTGAGAAATTAAAATGATTTCCCTAACGTGCAACAAAATTGTTGGCTTCTGAAGTCTCTTTCTTGTATTATATCAAAACAAAACAAGGTGCCAAATTAAATGATTTCAATCTTTTCTTTTTGGGGTTATGTATTATGTATCCAAAATTCAATTCTTAAGAGTAGAGACTAATATTTTGTGAGTTGGCAGTAGAGAGTTGTCTGATTTAAATATTTTAGCAAGTGGGCTACTTTTGGACATGGAACAAGCAAAGAATCGTTGACCGTTGACTACATGGAAGTTTGATGCTAATTTTGTATATTCTGTTTTGTCCTTAATTAGTCTCGTTCTTCCAAGTTTAAGTGATGATTGCCAGTCTGGTCATCGTTTTGTTTTTCAAGAAAACTGATTACATATAAGTGAGCTTGGTCACATTCAGTGGCGGCGGATCCAGGATTTTAAAGTCGTGGGTGTTCACTCAGTGGCCATATAAAAAAATTAGTTCATGCAAAAATTGATCCCTAACTACTTCATATTTGTGCACTCTATTCTCACCTCTTAACCAAAGCACCCAGAAGACTTTTTGTTTAATGGATGCTTGCTAGTTCTTTATACCAGTATTTCCTGTATTTTCTATATAATTATACAGAATTCGCGTCGAGGTTAATGGATGCTTCAACATCCGGCACGATTAACATAGATCCCCTGTATTTAATAATTACATATCGGTTAAAGTTAGGATATATTTTTGTTGGTACATAAAAGAAATTTATTTTACCCACACCAACTTGTTGATATTTGTACCTTAATCAATTATGCAAATAGTAGGCGTAACTTACTTCTTATAAATCTAAAATCAATAAAATAATTATTATATCTTGGGTCGGACATGATAAAAATAAAGTCCATTTTTTCTTCTTTATTTTACTATTTTGTTATTTATTAATTACTAGTAGTACTTTTTACTCACAATCATCACGTGAATCAACTTTTTGCTTTTGACTTAGCTCGTTCAGGATTGAAGAATGGTAAAAAATGACACCATAGGTATCCAGATATGTTTCCACTATTGATCACCTATTGTTTTAAGATTGAGATGGCTATGACTTAAAAGGGACTAAGTGGAAAATGTTAATCATTTGTGTTTTCTTAATTACAACACTCTGTTGATATCATGAAAATAATTTGAAGAGAATGATCAAGTAAAAAGTACTAGTCATTTGGTAACATAAAAATGTCTCCATTGCCTCCATCCTTAAAAATAACCAAAGAAGACCCATTCCACATCGTTCCAAGCATTATACGAGTTAATTTCATTACCACGTTGGTTGTGATGGAGTGAATATGTAGTGGCGGATTCAGGATTTTAAGGTTGTGAGTGCTAATTCAGTGATCATATAAAAATTGGTTCATGCAAGAATCGATTCCAGCCCTAACCACTTTATATTTGTGTACTCTATTCTCACCTCTTAACCAAAGCACCCAGAAGACTTTTTGTTTAATGGGTGCTTGCTAGTTCTTTATATCAGTATTCCCTGTATTTTCTATATAATTATACAGAGTTTGCGTCGGGGTTAATGGGTGCTCCAGCATCCGGCACGGTTAACATAGATCCGCCCCTGTGAATATGATCCCTCATTCCTTAACTAGGTGTCTCGAATTTTTTAGCTTTGAATATAGAAGAAATGTAGGATAAAGTTGCGTACAATAGACCCTTGTAATCTGATCATTTCTTAGACTCCGCGCATAGCGAGAGTTTAGTGCACGAGACTATCCTCTGGATATGGAAGAAATCTTGATACGAAGCGCTTCCCTCTATAATAGGACTCATGCAATGCGAATCCAGACTAGTTGGAGCAGAAGCAGAGCCAGGATTTGAAGCTTATGGGTTCAGAATTTTAAATCTTTTAAATTACTAAGTTATACATTAATAATTTATACATGTTCAATGAATTTCTTAAGGCAAATACATAGTTTAAACTAAAATTATTGAGTACGAGTAAACTTATAGCTTCTACTCTCTCTGCACCCCTGAGTCGGAGCCCCAATACAAATATCATACCGAGTGGAAAACAAATAAAAATTAAGTTCGTACCGAAACCTTAAACCCCTATATTGTATTGCCACATATGCGGAAATTTGAAGCCGTAATGTTTGCAGTGAGATAGCAATTAACTGCAGTTTCCCTTTCCTTTCCTTTCTCCTAAATATAGAGAGGCAAGTTCAATGAACTTGAAATTCCGTCTAGATACGTTGAATCTCAAGCCATGTAAAGCTAAGCTCCTTTCTCCACTTATAGTTTCGTGATGTAGTAGAAAAAAATATACTCCTAATAAATTAAAATTGTTATAAATAGAATTGTATTTAAGATAAATATTAATACTTTAAAAAGATTTTAGGATTTGTTATTTGGTGACTAAGTTATTTTTTTTGTTTAAATAGATGGGTTCTACTCCATTGTAGATGTTCCCAAATCAATAAGAACTCTCTCTCTCTACTTTTCTCTGCAATACTCTTCTTTTTCTTTTATTATTTCATAACACGTTATCAACGCGAGACTCCAACCAATTGAGTAGAGGCTTTGGGATATATGCATGGTGCTCAAATTGTACATAATATTGAGCATAATGATTGTCAATTGTTCCATGAACTTTCTTCAAGAATGAATTCTGAATTTAAGGTAAGTATTTTACCTTATTTTCTATTTTAAATTCTTGACATTCTATAATTTGCTTTTAAATATAAGCAAAGACAATAAATTTTGATTATAACTCTAATGGAGTTTGTAAGAAATTATAACCACCTAAAGTGGTAAAATTTCTATGTCTTGCCATAATCAAATTCTATGTATGCTTGTGGGCACCAGAAGTGAAAACCCATCCCATTGAATTTGCTTCATTCTCATTCCCTTAAGTGAATGTGGTAATAATATGTGATAAGTATGAAAGAAGACAAAATTATTACCGTGAAGGTATCAATGGATGTGGACGTGGCAGTAGACGAAATTATAATCGTCACCATTGTGGTAATGAGAATAATAAGGATTCTCAAAATAATCCTTCACTCTGTGAAAGTAATGTTTGTCATCGATCTGACATGAGATTTTGTAAAACGCATATAGATGATTATGGTCCATTCATGATGTGAATGTGACAACATGTTATTTATAAATACATATTCATTCTTGGAAGAATATGAATGTGCTAATGGTATTAAATATACCACATTTACCTCTAGAATGAAGTTTGAGATGAAAGAAGAAAATAATTTCAGTATTATGGCATGAATGATCATTGATCACGTACCTATAGTGATTATGCCAAAATATTAGGGCAACGTGATTATTACCGGGCAAAAGTGATAGAAGCAACATATCTTGCCTATAATGATTTTGAACATGACCATAATGGTATAACTTTCTCCTTGAAAGAGAAATTTACCATATAGATATTGATGAATATGTGGTAGTACAAAATTAGTTGAAAGCTTTCGAAGAGCCAATTATTCTATTTTGGAGAAATAAAATTGATTACAGTTATTGTGTTGTAGTAAGTCTCAAAGAAACTTATTGAGTTTCTAAAGTATTCTTGAAAGCAGTTGGTTATATTGAAACTATAAATAAAAGCAAAAATTCATATCTATATATTTACAACTTTAGCAGGGTAATATGTATATAAAAATTATCCGCTTTATTGCCTGATATGTACTACATAAATAAAGTATGGTGAAATTATATGACACAGTAAACTTGATGTTTATTGATATATAATACCCATGTCATAGTAAACTAAAAATTATTTTAATAATTGCACATGTCATAATGTAAACCTGAAATTTACTTATACAGACAATTTTATCAAGCATGGCATATTGAGCAATCTTGAATTACGCATGATGTGTAAAATAAATGGAAATTCGCATGAGTAAGTATTGAAGAAGATTCTTCACGAATTCTCATGTGTTGCTTGTTCTCGCGATTATTATACTGACTAAAATTGAGATTGAATCCCTCGAATTCTGAAATTTATCAAAGGTGAATATGGATTCATTCACCTACTATGTCATAAGATGCATCCATGAGATGGTTGCATGTGCAATTATTATTAACCTGCAACCTGGTATTTGCGAGGTAACTTGCTCAATAATTTAATTAAGAGCATAATTTTCAGATTTTCTATTCAAGATAGTTTATCTTGATAAGTTGGTTTACATCACAGTTGGTTTAGCAAAATAATTTATTGAGTGCCTCTACTTAATATTTAAACTATTTCTTATAAGAACAAAGTTAACTATGTTAGTTTGATATACGTTACATACGAAAGTATATAACATTCTCCCCTCAGTAGTGGTTCAAGGTTAGGAACCAAATAACTCCATCTTATTATTATTGATGTGCGAAATATATTTTGATTAATACCATAAAGCACAAAGGTGAATGTCCAAAGCAAGTTAGTTTTTCTAACATGAGGGGGAGACGAGATAAACAATTGAGAAAAAAGTTACGTGGAATGAATTATCATTTGCACATCTAGATCCTCAAATAGATGATATGAACTTGAAGTTCATAAAAAGATAATTCACCTGCAATATATTGCAAAATATGTCAGACGAATTTTCGGGTCCGGGCTTCTAGGTCTATGTAGAAGACGTGGGCCATAGCACACAAAAATTAAAGAAACGGGCAGAATTTCAGTTTTATGTCTCCATAAGTAACGGTCATGGCGAGGCGGTGATTATTGTTCCTTAGGTCGTTCTTATGGTCCAGCCAAATTTTAGGCTATCCGGGTCCAGGGGCCCGAGCCTATGCATAAGATGTGGACTATAGAATACGAAAATCTGAAAAACGGACGAAATTTCAATTTTATGGCTTTAAAATGCAAAAACGAGTAACGATCATTGCGAGACAGTGACTATTGTTCCTTATATTATTTTTGATAGTCCGACAAAATTTAGGTGATGCGGGTCCGGACATCTGGGACTATGCAGAAGGCGTGGGCTATAGCACACGAAAATTTGAGAATCGGTTGAAATTCCAGTTTTATGGCCCTAAAACGCTTAAAATGAGTAACAGTCATCGATGCGGTGTCTATTGTTCCTTAGGTTGTTTTTGATGGTCCGGCAAGATTTTAGGTTATCCGGGTCCGGGCTCTCGGGTCCATGCAGAAGGCATGGGCTAGCGCATGAAAATCTATGAATCGGGAGGAATTCTAATTTAATGGCCATAAAATGCCAAAAAACGAGTAACGGTCATGGTGAGGCGGTGACTATTGTTCCTTGGGTCATTTTTTATGGTCCGACAAAATTTTAGGCGATCCGAGTCGGGACGCTCGGTTCCATGCAGAAGGCATGGGCTATAGCAGATGAAAGTTTGAGAATTGGGCGGAATTCCAGTTTTATGATGCTAAAATGCCAAATAACGAGTAACGGTCATGGCGATGCGGTGACTATTGTTCTTTATGTCAATTTTTATGGTCAGGCAACATTTTAGGTGATCCCGGTCCGAGCGCCACGGGCCGTTGCAGAAGGCGTGGGTTATAGCACAGAAAATCTAAGAGCAAAATTTTAGTTTTATGTCCCTAATATGGTAAAAACGAGTAACAGTCATGGCGAGACGGTGACTATTGTTTCTTAGGTCGTTTTTGATGGTCTGGTAAAATTTAGGCGTTACGAGTGCAGGTGCCCAGGTCATGCTAAAGGCGTAGGCTATATAGCACACGAAAATCAAAGAATTGGGCGAAATTCTAGTTTTTGTCCCTAAAATGCAAAAAATTGAGTAACAGTCATGGCGAGGCGGTGATTTTGTTCCTTAGGTTATTTTTTATGGTCCAACAAAATTTTTGGAGAACCGGGTTCGGGCGCCCGAGCCCATGCCGAAGGCGTGGGCTATAGCACACGGAAATTTGAGAATCGGACGGAATTCCAATTTTATGGCTCAAAAATACCAAAAAACGAGTGACGGTCATGGCGAGGCAGTGACTGTTGTTCCTTAGGTCGTCTTTAATGGTCTGACAAAATTTTAGGCAATCCATGTTCGTGCGCCTAGGCCTATGCAGGGCGTGCGCTATAGCACACGAAAATCTGGGAATCGGACAGAATTCCAGTTTTCGCAACAATACTCATTGAGAAAAATTTGCTTATGTTTTTTGAATGTTGTATTTTATTGATAAATTTTTTGGACCTATTTTTGATAGCATAACTAAAATGGCTTGTTCTTTAATACATTTCCGTAACATTCCAATAATTATTAATTAAAACGGCCCTTTTATTTTTCGGGACTAATTCGATCAACTTTTGGACAAAAAATTATGTGCAGAAAGTTCTTATATTTAAAATAACATTTGAAAGCTACTAAAAAATATTACAAGCTGAAAATTTGACAAATTGAATTATGAAATAATTACATTAAAATTTGATCAAAAGTTTAGTGCAATTAACTCGCGTGAAATCAAAATGGACCACGGCTTAGGCTGCGGGGACCTATTATTTATTCGGCAGAGTACCAAAAAGCTCGCCAAATACTTCAATATATAAATGAAGTAAGCTTGTTTTTAAATTGGAGTATTATTACATCTACCTAGCTTTTAAATGCTTAAATGACAGATTGATTTTGTAAGAAATGTTAAGTACTTGAAAGAGATTTAATTAGTACTCTTTTGTATTACCTTAATATATATTTTGGAAAATATCAAGAACAAGAAAGTCCTTATAAAATCTTTACGTAAAAAAATATATGTTTAGAATTAAGATCAAACGTGAATTCACTACATAAGATAAATCTTAAAGGAAAAGGGGAAAGAAAAGTTCTCAGATTTGCATAAACATAATGTTGGTAAACCCTTTTAGATGGTGGAGACTCTGTTATTTTAGGTAGATCTTACTTTGTTTCAAAATTTTTCTAAACACAATAAGGTTGTGGCTCTTCAAAATCAATTCGGTTTTTCATAAATGCACTTGTATTTTTCTTAAATTCATGCTTCATTGGCAAGCATCTACGGCGACAGTCGAACCATGTATTTTTACTTCCATGCTTCAAAGTAAATGCTTTTGTATCTTCCATACAATAATGGCAAGCTAACTTTCCAGCAGTCGATCACCCGGACAACATTCCATAAGCAGTAAAATCATTTATAATGCACATGTCAAAGCAACATGCAATCTGAAGTTTTGTTAACCTTAATGCCACAATAATCGTAACTCATCAATCAAAGGCTGCAAGTATACATCAATCAAATTTTTCAGATTGCGTGGACCTGGAACAATACAAGTTAGGAACATATATGGACTTGTCATACACAACTCGGGCAGAAGATTAAACAAGGTAACAAACATTGGCCAACATGAATATGGTGCAGCAGAGACAGCAAATGGAGTAAATTCAGCTGCACATAATCCCAACCTAATGTTTCTTGGGTTCACTAGCAAACTCAGGGAACACCATATCAAAATGCTTCCACACTTCTCCATCTAACGGATGGCATAGAATACCGGGTGGGCCTTCTATGTTCATAGTGCCATCTCATATGAGGAGCAGGGCTTATTGATGCATACAACCTCTTTAACCTAGGTGTAACTGGTAAGTTATGCATTCCTTTAACTGGAACCTTCTTTTTGTATTGGCATTCGTGACTTCCTTAAAACGAGGTTGATTACAAAATTTACAGTTCTCTAAAGATGCGCCATCCTTATAGAAGAACATGCAACCTTTCTCACAACAATGATGAAAGGCCCAACTTAAAAACCAACTTCTTAGAAGCGTAGAAATCTTTTAGTAAGTCAATGTTACTTGGATTAAGTTCATTCATAAGCCCGATAATAGAATCCATGCCCGCATGGGAAATAGAACTATCCGATTTAATACTTAGCAATCTAACCAAAACAAACAACTTGGAATGCCCCGAGCCTTCATACAATTGATGACTAGTTTCCTCTAACTGTTCATAGAAACGCTTAGCCTCATCATTTGGTTCGGATTTAGCCCCAGGAAACATCCCAAAAGCATCCCTCATCATTTCATTGTATCGAGAATTTTTAACATTATGCTCCAGCTATGGGGCTATCCTCACCACTAAAAGAATTCTGAAAGTTAACATCATCAAAACTATCATGATTCTCCCCGTGAACAGCCCATTTATAATAATTTTCTACAAATCCTTTCTTGTGGAGAAGAACTTTAACTTCCTCTATTTTCAATAACTTAACACACTTATATTTCACACAAGGGCATCTAATCCTTCCTCCACTAAGAACACCATCAAGTGTTTAAGATTTAGCAATAAATTCAGCAACCCTCAATAATTTCATCCCTCAACCCTGCACGATTAGGATGATTCTTATTATACATCCATCTACGATACACAAATTTCATCTACAAAAATAGAAATCTAGAAATGAGATATTTAAAATAATTTGATTTATTTAAACTGATTACAAAGTTATACTCTTTCAGAGGTTCCTTTTAGATATATACATATCATTGTGTCAAAACACTTTAATTGATATATTTTATTTTTTAAATTAATATCTTTTAACACCCGAAATCTCATATTAATCCATATTCTAAATTATATAAGTCTTTAACTATAATAATTAAATTAGAGTAGCTTCTTAAATATTCATATAATCCAAACTAGTGATTTCTCAAATCTACAAATTAATTTTAATGTTGAAACTGAAAAAAATTAAATTTAATATTACTCTAATAGTAAAACTAAGAAGCAAAAATGAACCTAATACAACAAGCTTTATACCAAAGCTTTAAGCTATAACTAGTTAATACAATTAAAATCAATAAAGTATAAATTGATATATCATTCCATAGACAAATTCAATGCAATGGTGTTATGTTTTTCCTATAGGGAACCCTACAAACTTATAGCATACAAAGAGAAATATACAATTAAATTTTACATAATGCCAATTCAATCATACCTATATCAAATAAACCTACAAAAACTAAAATCTCTAAAAGTTCAACCATACCTAATTCAACTAGCTAGGATGTTCATATATAGAAAATCCAATAAGCCTACAACAAATAAAATTACTACAAATTAACTATAAAAATAAGATATATGTCAACGAAGTACTTACCTCGCCAGAAAAAATGTCGGAGAAAAAAGATGGTGGAGTTGCCACTGCGGCGACACTGTTGCAAAACGAAAAAAATAAGTTAAAAGATTACGAGAAAAAGGGAGGAGGAGGTTGAAGAATCCATGGAGGAGGAGGGAGGGGGAGGA
>MCJB01028005.1:0-27244 GCA_002018475.1 Nicotiana obtusifolia
CTTGAAGCATGTCGAATATCATTTTTAAACTGATCGCTTCTTCTCCGGTTTGCTGTACTCTCGGATTGTTTTCGCCTCTGATGCTATGTGACGAGCCTGACGCTTGGTCAGCGTTAAGTGCCACTTGAGAGTTGACGTCTACGGGCGCTTCCCGTTCGGGTATTATGTCGTCTCTGTTTTGACGGTTGGATTAGTTGTTGGTAGCCATTTCTTAGACCTGATATCCCACAAAAAAGGAAGAAGACTTTCGTAAAGAATAAGTGTAAAATTGTGTTTTTGGAGGACGTATCAAGAGTTTAATAATATCCTTGGCCCCACGGTGGGCGCCAAACTGTTTACCCTGAAAATCGGATAACAATTGAATTTGTTCGTGATGCTAAGGATCCGTAAAACTGATTGATACTCTAAGATAAAACTGTTTACCCTGATTGTTCTTCTTATTCTTCTTTTTGCAGGCTCAACCTGCTTGGGGCCCTCTTTTCTTTTGTCCCCTGTTACCGGTACAGGGATAGGACAAAGGGTTGCCGACCTTAGCTCAGCATCCTTGGAAAGACCTGCAAATCGAACTGTCTCAGAATTGAAGTGTGGTAAAAATGCCTCAATCAGAGGGGCTTACCATGATTTTTGGCTTCCCACAATCCTTTGAAATCTCTTTCCAGGCCCGTTCCGAGTAAGTTCGTTGGGCCGCTATCTTACCGATCCAGCCAGACAAGTCTTCTATAGCAGCCGGAGTTTGAGGAACAGCTGCGCAATGAGGGTTGCCAGTCATATTTCGAAAAATCAGCGATAAAGAAGGGGTGACAACTTACGATTGAAATTCCATTTCTCCGGAAATGGCATGGAATCGGCCGGTATTAAGTCGGAAGTCTTGATTCGAACGAATCTACTCATCCAACCCCGGTCTCTATCTTCACCGATGCTGGAAAAAGGAGGTTTACTGGCTCGGCGAGTCAGCTTTATTAATCCCCCTCGGAACATACGAGGGCTGTATAGGCGAAGTATATGGTCGAGAGTAAAGGGGTGACCACCCTCGACCTTGTCCACGAAGAAACGAAAGAGGTACACGATTCGCCACATGGAGGGGTGGATCTGACCTAGCGTGACCTCGAACCGTCTGCAAAACTCTACTATTATCGGCTCTATGGGCCCCATAGTGAATGGATATGTATACACGCTGAGGTACCCCTCAACGTGAGTGATAATAGACTCATCATGGGAAGGGATGACCAATTCCTTGTCCTCCCAACGGCACTCAGCTCTCACCTTGTCAAGATGATTAGGGGTGATTGAGCTAACGTACTCCGATACAGGTTCGCCGCGGCCGGGAACCGAAGATACCTTCTCGACTTTAAAATCAAGACTGGTGGGGCACCCGGTGGGAACGAAGGCTTTTAGTGGCGGTTCTGACGAGGGATCATCAGTGCGGACCGTACCGGTGGAGGGGCTTGGTTTAGAAGGAATAGTTTTGGAAGTTTTCGCCATTGAGAAACTAAAGATAAGTATCAAAGTGAAGCGCAAGATCTGAGAGTGGGGTTTGAAGAAGAAAGAACTCAGTAAAAAGTGGAAAAGGTTAGCGGAATAGGGAAAGGCTAATTAAAAGGTAAAAAGGGATATTTATACTCCCTTAAAGACGGCGGCACAAAGCACGAAACTGGCGGGCATTAAATGCGCGCAATGAGTATATGCGCCTTGCATGGTTATCGAAAATGGGATTTGTAATGATTGCTTGATTTGGCGTTATGTGGTCGTCATAAAGATGTCGTCATAAATAAGAATTCAAGTCGTTTATTATCCTTACTCTCTAATAAACGAGGGGACTATCTGTATTGGGTAAAGTACTTACACATGGATACGGGTCGGGGCCAGCCCAGTTAGAACGAAGTATAACTCGGACATCCGGTTCACGGGCAAAGAAGATATGAGACCGGATCAAGACTCGACCGGACTGAGACCTGATCGAAGCCGGATTCGACCGAAGTGGGAAGCATCATGGAACCGGGTACCGGGTTCAAGATGCGTAATTAGCTCATCACCGGATATATCGCTATTAGTAATTGTCTCAACCGTTTCAGCTATCACCAACGCGATTTGGGAAGATTCTGTTACGGATTTTATGGGATCTGTCTCATAAAATCCGCAATTTACCTTATTTGAAATAGTAATTGTAACCTATAAAAAGGGATTTTGACCCACAACTTGAACCATCTCAGAATCATCAATAATATTACTCTCTCTTTAATCCTCATTCAATTGCTATTGTCACTTTGACAGCTCTTTGTTATTTCTTTCATAATCAACAGTTGAATCTTTCTTTCTCAGTATTGGAATTATTTATCTTAGAGTATCAATCAGTTTTACGGATCCTTAGCATCACGAACAAATTCAATTGTTATCCGATTTTCAGGGTAAACATTATTGTTGCTATCAATATTCTTCTTAAAAGTGTAATATATAATTGTCCATGTGTAAAACCATATTGCAAAAATATTATTCTACTTTGAGATTGGGAACTGTGATTACATCAAGAGATAATTCTATGTTGGTTAAAATTGTAAACACTTAGACTTTTAATAACTGAAATACTTAATATTTATTTAGACATTTAATATTTAGCGAGGAAAAAATAATTAACTGGAGTATTCATATAGGCCATATTAGGTACTCATACCCCTAGCTTCTATCGTGAAAGTTCCTTTTCCGAGCAGCGTTGAACATTGGAATAGTGAATTCCCAACAAACAGAAAGCATCAATTTATAGCTAAGAGGAAGATAACTACTAAGCTCTTCACTCATAAAATCCCAAATGTATTGGGGAATTTATGTCTCAATTCTTCGTAGTCAAAGTGATAACTTCTTTCAAGCTTAACAACAGAAACACGCTTGAATAATATTAAAATTTTAATTTACAAAGCCTACTTTTCTAATTTCAGTCCTTCGTAGTTATATACCCGCAACTGGCAATGGAATCAAAATAATTAAATAAAAAAAATACAAGATGTAATGTGAGAGAAAGAGGAGATAACTATAAACAACTTAACACATAAAATAATAATGGAACTACATACATTAATTCATATTATTATTCTGGATTTAATCTTTAACTTGTTAAAGAGCTCCTTAACAATATGCTCTGTGCAACCCGCTTTGGTTCGACAAATTTCAGTTCAATTGTAATATGAAATATGATTAGCTGCATCCAGTACTCAAACTAAATTTAGTAATACCTTCATTCATTAGATGAATCTACTAATTTGGTACATCTCACACTAAATTTCACAAAGATACAATCCATTCGGAATAAATATATCAAATAACCTAATCTCAATTATTGAAATAAATCAGCTAAATTGAATAACAAACAGCACTAAAAAAACACATGCTACAAACTATAAACACGTCGTCAAACTAAACAAAAATCTTTTGTTTTCATAATATGCAAAATATATAGAAAATAAAAGAATTTAAATTTGAAATAGAAATAGCTGGACGTTCCTTAAAATCTCTATAAGGACTTCAATTTTAAATCAATATTATTATCAGTCTTAGAATATGCTTTGCATGAGAAAATTAAAGGCTTTAGCAAGCTTACAATAACATTATTTTCCTAATTTATCAACACATTATTTTGCTTCCTTTGGAGATGCTCTTGATCAAGAATCCGTCAAAAAGTATAAATTAGCTAGGACTTTCGGGGGGAAAAAACCCCTAGGGGAAAGACAAAAATAACCCCTAGTTTAAATAAGGAATTGTTTATAAGAGTTAAATTTTAATTTGATTTTAGAGTCTTAAATTTTAGAATATTTTACATATTTCTAAAGAATGACTTAATAACCATAATTGTAGTTTATTTCTAAGTCCTAAATATTAGAAAATTTGTTAAATTAAAATTTTATCCAATATAAATTTTATTTTTGAAGGGTAAAAAAGGCGAACGATATTTCGTTAAGAGTCTTCGTGTCTTAAAATAATTTTCCTTATATGATCAATTTCGAAAATGATTGAATTGGATTCTTTCTTTAATTTATTAATTCAAATAGTTAATATTTGACCTCAACATTTTAAGGGACTACTTAATTTTCGTAGACTTAAATTTAACGTTTAGGTATCCCATGTTTAAATATTAGCAGTAGCATGTAAAGAATTATAATTATGTTTATTTTCAATTAAGAAAGTAATTCGTATAAAGTAATTACACTTTTAGTTTATTTTAAAGTACTAAATATTAAAATTTCCCTAAATAGAAAGAATTTAATAAATAATTTAGTGGACTGTAAAGTCCTACATATTTACCCTAATTTTCGGATAACAATTGATTTATATGTGGTTATAAGGATATGTGGCCTAATTTGATACAAATGATGAATAATATAGCGAAAATTGAAATTAAAGGATAAATAGAGAAGAAAAGCAAACCAACTAAGTTAGATACTCTTGACCGTTGAATAATCCTTCTTGAGCAGAAACGGACTATAACAAGAGTTGGAACAAATAAAGGGAATTAAGAGAGCAATAAACTGTTTCTTTCTTTCTATTGATGATTCGTGTAAAAATGTGATGCCCCTGTAAATGGTTCTATCCTCCCTTTATATAGTGGGGAGACCATACATTTGGTAAATCGTTATACAAGGTAAGAATCTCTATATAAGGTGAAATATCTCTTGATTTGCCAATTAAACGATTCTATTGATCAATGCCGAGATCCTCTCCATGATGCTTATCCCATCACGGATTTTTCGGTCCTTTGTCATTTAAGTTTAACGATCTACCCTTGAAAATTTTCGGAGTCAAGCTTGATGGGCTCGATATTTTCGAGATTGGACATTCTGGCTTCGTATTCCAGTTCGATGACATTTAGACTCGATCTTCGATCCTACGCACTTCAAGCCCGATTTATCGAGCAATAGTTGAACTCGATGCTAACCGTATTGGGTCGATCCCGATTTTGAAACATATAGGTGGGTCCGACTTTGACCGCATACAGATAGTCCGCTCGTTTTCTGGAGAATAACGACGAGAAACGATATGAGCCCACATATCTTCAAGATTTCTAGTTCTCTGAAATTACATCGCTCTTATCTTCAAGATTTTTAGTTCTCTGAAAGTTGTTCGCAAGTTACTATACTTCCCTTGCATCTGTACCTTTTGGTTTCTTCACTTGCTCAAAACAATGGTGAAGACTTCTAAATCTATTCCTCAGAGACAAAACTCCCTTCTCTTTTCAACCTGTTGATGACGTTCCACCTGCTGTCATTGAGGAGCCCACAGATGAGCCTCTTCTGAAAGCGTTTGTACCAACTAGGTGATCGACCGGGGCTGATTTCAAGGTCGATAAGCCTTCCTCGATTCCGGGCCGATGCGAGCCGGTCACGAGGTATATCTATTCAATCACTGATAAAGTTCTCAATAAAGTAAAGGAAGACTGCAATTAGATTGGCAAGTGTGTGATGGTTCCTTCTTCTGAAAAGGCGATCACTACCCACGTGGAGGGTTTTTTGAGTGTTTACACTTACCCCTTCACGTTGGGCCCTTTGGACCCGATTATTATTGCTTTTTGCAAAAGGTATGAGGTAACCTTGGGCCAAATTCATCCTTCTTTCTCGAGGATAGTCATTCTCCTCCATTTTTTGCAAGCAAGATCGAGGGATATCCTTTTACTGTCAATCATCTTATGCGGCTGTATAGTCCCTGACTCTACCGGGGAGGGTTGATAAAACTTTCTCGTTGGGCAAGCAAAGACCCTTTCTCAAGCATCGATGAAGATAGGGATCGGGGCTAGTTGGGTCGGTTTGTTCGAGTAAAAACATCAGACCTGATCCCGGCCGAAGATATGCCTTTTTCTGAGAAATGGAATATGAATCGTAAGTGTGGCCCTGCCTATCAATTTGTTCATTATTTTTCTTTCCGACCTTTTTCTTATCAATTTCATATGACGCAGCTATATCCTAGATGCCGGCCGCGATTCCTCATCTTAAAGAATGGGTCGAAGGGATCTTGTCCCATAAACCATATTCCGAGCGTACGTGACACGAACTTTTGAAGGGCCAATGGGAGGCCCGACTTCATGGTGAGATAAATTGCACTTGAGCTTAACTCCTTATGCCATCGATCTCTACTTGGTTTTACTTTTCTATTGCAGGTCTACAAAAGGATGTCAAGGTGAGACCTGCGCCCACAGGTGATGAAGTTCCCAGCGAGCCCCCTGCCTCGAAGCAGGATAAAGAGAAGAAAAGAAAAGAAGCCCCCAGTTCTTCAGACCTCAGAAAGAAGAGACCGAGAAAAAGATTGGCTCGCAAGCCCAAGGGCAATACTGGTGATCGTGTGTTATCTTTGGACTCGCTTCGTTGGTTGAGGGACGAGTCCGATGAAGAAGAAGAAGACTTCCTCCTTGTGTCTAGGGAGCCGCCCCAACCTGAAGGGCGAGGGGTCTCCGAACCCGGACCCAATGAAACGGACCCTCGTCAAGCCGGGGGATCCGAGGTAGGGGCAAGAACTGGGGCTTCCCCTGATGCAAGGAGGGCTACACTGGGAGTCTTAGGTCCAATTGAAATGGTTGATTCGCCCTCTTTCTCCGAATCAACGTTCAATGAGGCCCAAGCAGCAATAGAGCGTGCTTCGGACGGGGATCCCAAATTGAAAGACCCTTTCCGCGGTTTCTTCGATGGTGTGGATTCGGCATCCACAGAAGATATTCTTGGGCTCGGTAACTTAGAGGTACCGAGGAAAAGTTCATCCACCGATACAAACAGGGTTTCCTTCTGTCTGAAGTTGGTCGATCGGTTTCCTGCGCCGAGTGCTTACCTTGATAGGAAACGAACCATATCTTTTACCATTCCCGAAGATGCTAGGGTTCTTTCCGCCCCTATCGGTGTGGCTAGTTATCTTTGGTGTTTGGTGACCGAAGAAGATCAGGCCAAAATGAATGAAGCGGATGCATCATGCCTGTTCAATGAAGCGCAATAGGAGTAATTTTTGATAAGCCCTATCCGATGTTCGTGGTCTTGTACTTTAAAGTTTTAATCAACTGTAACATCCTCTTTTATGCTTGTAGGCCTCGGTACTTCATCACGAAGCTTTCCTCCTATTTCGGGAAGAGTCAGGACGCTATGAACGGCTCGAAGGGGAGATGATGAATCTTCGCGCTGAACTGGATCTAGCCCGGAAAAGGATAACGCTGGCTTGATCGAGAAAATAGAGCAAAAACTCGATTAGATTAATCATCTTCGATCTGAGATAAGCACGGCTAGGGCTGAGGCCGATGAGTGGAGGAGCAGGATGGATCAGCTGCCCTCGGAAAAAGAGACCTTTCAAGCGCAGTTAGCTCCAGTAAAAGCTCAGCTTTGAGAGGCAAAGGAGAAAATCGAGGCTCTAACTAGGAATACCGATGAACTCCAATCTCGGGTCAGCATGGTTATCTCAGATCGATATGTTATGGCTAACGAGCTAAAAACGGCCAAGTCGGAAGTTGCCGTGGTCAAAGCCGAGGCCGAGCTAGTGGCCCAATATAAGGCCGATGCTGAAGCCACTCAAGATCAATCAAGGAATATGGTTGATCATATGAGGTGGCAATGTCGCCGGCTCGTCCTCGAAGAGATTCACGCTCGAGGCTTTGATTTATCGGGGGAGATCGAAGATGCCAAGATAGCCGAGGCCGAAGCCAGAAAATTAGCCTTCCCAGAGGAGGATGATTCCAAGGATTCAGGCGGATCCGAAGACTGAGGCGCCCATTTCCTTTCTTTTCCTATATTTGAAATTGTGTATCGAGATGCTCGAATTTGTAGGAAGGATTTCCAATGTAAATATATACAAAGCTTTTTTTTTTTTTTTGAATTTCCTTAGCTTCCAAGCATAACTAACTCGGTATGACTTTAACCTTTAGAGTTAGGGGTTTTCCTTAATATGCATTACTCCCGCTCGAGTTCCGTTAACTCGAAACAGCCTTAGCCCTTTAAGATTCAGGGTTTTCCTTATTAGGTTTTACTTCCCCTCGAATTCTGCTAACTCGAAACTGCCTTAGCCTTTTAAGGTTCGGGGTTTGCCTTAGTAGGTCTTACTTCTCCTCGAGTTCTGCTAACTCGAAACAGCCTTAGCCTTTTGAGATTCAGGGTTTGCCTTATTAGGTCTTATCCCCCCTCGAGTTCTATTAACTCGAAAACGACCTTAGCCTTTAAAGATTGTTAACTCGAAACGGCCTTAGCCTTTACGGTTCGGGGTTTGCCTTATTAGGTCTTATCCCCCCTCGACTTTTGTTAAATCGAAACAGCCTTAGCCTTTAAAGTTTGTTAACTCAAAACGGCCTTAGCCTTTAAGGTTCGGGGTTTGCCTTATTAGGTCTTATCCCCCCTCGAGTAAGTTCATTTTTCGGACAAGCCTCCAAGTGAGGGTATGGTAGTTCGAACAAAATTTAAAGTGGCCCTTGGGCTCGTTCGATCGGAGGAAGGATGTTTGTTCATAAAGATTTTTCTTTATTCTCGCTCATGTATGTATACAATTTGTGTTAGGGTTCGATCAATCTATTTGGGCACGGTTCATTCGATTGATTGACCCTTACATTGAATCCTTACGATCTTTGACCCTTCGATCCTAGAAATATCTTCCCAAGCTAAAGTGGCCCCCCAGTATTCGTGGTCGATTGATGATTGACTTCGAATACTGTCGTCACCGATTTGTTATCGGCCTTCGAATCTAAGTTAGCACGATTTACTAGTTGCCTCATTAAAAACCGTGCCGTAAAACCCATTTTGGAACAAAACTGGTTCAAGGGAAAAAGAGTGCAACGCGTGCTTTCAGACGTAATATCTCGTATTCCCCGATTCAGGGTACCTCGCTCGATACCTGCAAATGTTAGTTCGATGATGCAAATAAAATACAAAACAGGATCGTACCTTAGCAGTAGTATCGTTTCAAGTGACTTATGTTCTAGTTATTTGGTAGTTGTTTACCATGCATGGTTCTGAGCTTGTAGGATCCGTTTCCGATGATTTTAATGATACAGTAAGGTCCTTCCTAGTTTGGTCCCAGCTTCCCTTCGTTCGGGTTCCGCGTGTTTGGTGTAACCTTCCTTAGTACTAAGTCCCTGATACTGAAATATCGAAGGTTGGTCCTTCTATTGTAATACCTTTTGATCCTTTGATTTTGAGCAGCTAGTCAAACGAGGGCAGCTTCACGTCTTTCATCCAACAGTTCCAAGTTCGTATTCATAGCTTCGTAGTCGATTCATCTGCCGCATACCGGAACCTGACACTTGGCTCCTCGACTTCGACCGGTATCAAAACTTCGGCACCATAAACCAAGGAAAAAGGAGTGGCCCCGGTGCTAGATTTTTCGGTCGTACGATATACCCATAGAACTTTAGGTAATATTTCCTTTCATCTCCCTTTTGTATCGGTTAATCTCTTTTTGAGATTTTGAAGTATTGTTTTGTTGGTAGATTCGGCTTGTCCATTTCCACTGGGGTGGTAGGGCGTCGATAGGATTCTTTTGATCTTGTTATCTTTGAGGAATTTTGTCACTTTGTTACCGACGAATTGCTTCCCCTTGTCACATACGATCTCGGCTGGCATCCCAAATCGACATATGATGTGATCCCAAATGAATTCGATCACTTCTTTTTCCCTAACCTTCGCATATGCCTGTGCTTCCACCCATTTAGAAAAATAATCAGTCATAAAGAGTATAAATTGAGCCTTACCTGGTGTGTAGGGAAGAGGGCCAACGATGTCCATTCCCCATTTCATGAATGGCCACGGTGATAAGACTGAGTGGAGTGTCTCCCAGGGTTGATGGATCATCGGGGCGTGCCTTTGGCATTCGTTACATTTTCAAACGAACTCCTTTGCTTCCTTTTCCATGTCAATCCAATAGTAACCGGCCCTGATTATTTTTCGAATTAGCATCTTGGCACCGGAATGGTTCCCTGCAAGTACCTTCGTGGACTTCCCTTAAAATGTATTCAGTGTCGCCCGGTCCCAGACATATCGCGAGTGGGCCGTCAAATGTTCTTCTGAATAAGGTTCCGCCATTGGCCAAGCTGAACCGGGCCGCCTTGTACGCAAGGCCCTCGACTCTTTTGGATCCGAGGCGAGTTTTCCGGAACTGAGATATTCTATGTACTTGTTCCTCCAATCTCAAGTTAGACTTGTCGAATAGATTTCAGCGTGGCCTTCTTCCACTACCAACCTCATGAGCTGTACAACCTTCAGAATTGATCTCGTCTTCTTCGATTGACGATCCTAAGCTGGCGAGGGCGTCGGCCTTGCTGTTTTGATCTCGAGGAATATGTTGTAAGGTCCATTCCTTGAACCGATGCAGCGTCACTTGCAGTTTGTCTAAGTATCTTTGCATTCGTCCCTCTCTGACCTCGAACGTTCCATTGACTTAATTTACAACAGGAAGGGAGTCACACTTGGCTTCGATCACTTCCGCACCCAAGTTTTTGGCTAGTTCTAAGCCCGCAATCATGGCGTCATACTCTGCCTGATTGTTAGTTAGCACAGGCTTAATAGATTGTCGAATTGTGTTACTAGTTGGTGGCCTCAACACGATGCCAAGTCTGGATCCCTTCGGTTCGAAGCACCATTTATAAAAAGGGTCCATATTCCTGAAGGAGTTCCTGACCTAGCTAACAACTCTCTTTCGACCTCGGGTATTAGGGACGGTGTAAAATCGGCCACAAAGTCCGCCAACACCTGCGATTTGATGGCGGTTTGAGGTCGATATTCAAAATCGCACCCACTTATTTCTATGGCCCATTTGGCCAATCGACCGGAGAGCTCGGGCTTGTGCATCACGTTTATCAACGGGTAAGTTGTTACGACGCATATAGGGTGACATTGGAAAGACGGTTTTAGTTTCCTCGAAGCGCTTAGCAAAGCGAGCGCTAGTTTTTCCAAGTGAGGATACCTAGTTTCGGCTTCACCTAGGGTTCTGCTGACATAATAAATCGAAAATTGTGTACCTTGTTCTTCTCAGACTAGGACTTCGCTTACCGCTCTCTCCAAGACTGCCAGGTAAAGGTACAGTTGTTCGTCCACCTTCGATGTATGAAGCAGCGGTGGGCTCAATAAATATCTTTTGAGCTCTTCTAAAGCATGTTGGCATTCCGAAGTCCACGAAAAGTTGTTCTTCTTTTTTAATAGAGCGAAGAACTGGTGGCTTTTATCAGACGACCTCGAAATAAATCGCCCTAAAGCGGCTATCTACCCGGTCAGCTTTTGTACGACTTTCACGTTATCCACGACTGTGATGTCCTCGATAGCCTTTATTTTTTTGCGGTTGATCTCGATTCCACGATTCGAGACCATGAATCCGAGAAATTTACCTGAACCCACACCAAACGCGTACTTTTCCGGGTTCAACTTTATGTTGTACTGCTTCAACACACTGAATGTTTCCTGCAAATGGTTTAAATGGTCCTCTGCTCGCATGGACTTAACTAACATGTCGTCAATGTAAACCTCCATTGTCTTTCCTAGTTGATTTTCGAACATTTGGTTTACTAAGCGTTGGTATGTGGCTCCCGCATTTTTTAACCCAAATGGCATTACATTATAACAGTATGTGCCATATTTAGTGATGAAGGAAGTTTTTTCCTAATCACCTGGGTCCATCCGTAGTTGGTTGTAGGCGGAGTATGCATCGAGAAAACTAAGGGTCTCATGGCCAGCAGTAGCATCGATCATGCGATCGATGTTGGGTAAGGGAAAAGAGTCTTTTGGACATGCTTTATTCAGGTCTTTATAATCTACACACATTCTTAATTTATTCCATTTTTTAGGGACTATTACTACGTTTGCCAACCATTCTGGGTATTTAATCTCCCGAATAGACCCTATCTTTAGAAGTTTGGTTACCTCATCCTGATGAATGCATGTTTGGTTTCGGACTGAGGCCTTCTTTTTTGTTAGACTGGATGGAACTTCGGATCCAAGCTCATCTTGTGAGTGGTTATCTCCAACGGTATACCTGTTATATCGAGATGGGACCAAGCGAAATAGTCTTTGTTAGACATAAGGAATCGGATAAGTTTTGTCTTGAGCTCAGAGCTTAACCCCGAGACCAGGTATACCTTTTGTTGGGGCAGGTCTTCTCACAGAGTGACTTGTTCCAGTTCCTCGACAGTCGATTTTTTGGCATCGGAATCATCGGGGGTGATGAAAGATCGAGGAACTCCGTAATCATCATCCTCGACATCTACTTGTTTATCCACCTTTGCCGAAGATGATATCTGTGGCTGCTATTTTGTCTTGTTCTCGATCCTTTGGCTAGGAATCGTTAGTGTTGGTGTCATTTCTTCCACCGCGAACATCTCCTTCGTAGCTGGTTTCTCCCCCTAAACTGTTTTCACTCCATCGGGCATTGTAAACTTCAGCACCTGGTGTAATGTCGAAGGTACAACCCTCATATCATGGATCCATGGTTTTCCGAATAGAGCATTGTACCTCATGTCCCCTCCAATCACACAGAATTTTGTTTCTCGAACGGTTCAAGCAGTATTTATTGGCAACGTTATTTCGCCCTTGGTGGTTTCACATGCCATATTTAACCAATTAAGTACTCGGACTGTAGGAATGATCCGGTCCGTCAGGCCGAGCAGCTCCATAACCCATGATCAGATTATATTGGCCGAGCTACCCGTATCAATTAACACATGTTTTACTCTAACTTTCTGTATGAGTATAGTTATTACCTGTGCGTCATTGTGGGGTTGTGCAATTCCTTCCGCATTCTCCTTGCTAAAATATGAAGTCCCCTCCGTCGAGTAATTCCGAATGCGCTTTTCCCTGGTGATGGATATTTTGGTGCGTTTCATCATCGAACCTTGAGAGGTATCAGCTCTACCGATAATCATGTTGATCGTATGTTGAGTTTCTTCCTGGCTTGTCTGTTTATTCCTGTTTCCGAAGTTATTTTTTGCTCGGTCGCTCAAGAATTTCGAAGGTGTCCATTGTCGAGTAAGCGGGCTACTTCTTCTCTCAATTGTCGGCAATCTTCCGTTTTATGACCGTGAGTGCCGTGATATTTGCATATCTAATTAGGATCCATTTGGGTTGGATCGGATTGCAATAGCCAAGGCCATTTAGTATCTTTGATGCGACCGATGGCAGATATGATGGTGGCAGCATCAACATTAAAATTATACTCTGATAATCGAGGTGCTTCTTTATGCCCGATGGGCCTTTCGAAATTGCTTTTGGTCATGAGCCCCAGGTTGTTCTAACCTCGATCGTTTCTCCCTTCATGTCTTGGGGAATGAAGCTCGAATACGCCAATTTTTTTGTCCCCGTGATACGGTCGATGTCGCTCTCTATTCGATCTTGGTTCGCAATAAGTTTCTCTTCGAATTTTGTCGTAAGTTCTAACAGGGTAAATGGATCCCAAAGGGGATCCGAGCTGATCATCTTTGACTCTGATCTTTGACTGGTATCAGTTATGTATATCAGCACAAGTGACAGCAGGGTATTCTATTATGTTCTATTTAAGTTGCTGCGAAGCCGCTGAGCTTCGAACATTGAGCCCTTAAGTGAAAGCTTGAACAGCGCAATCGTCAGTGACCGGCGGTAGATCCATCCGTTCCATTTGGAATCGAGACACGAACACTCTGAGCATCTCGTTATCCTATTGCCTGACTTTGAAAAGGTCCGATTTCCGCGTCTCGACCTTGACGGCGCCTGCGTGTGCTTTTACAAAAGAATCTGCAAGCATAGAAAACGAGTCAATAGAATTAGGGGGTAAGTTGTTATATAGTGGGGAGACCATACATTTGGTAAATCGTTATACAAGGTAAGAATCTCTATATAAGATAAAATATCTCCTGATTTTCCAATTTAACGATTTTATCGATCAGTGTCGAGATCCCCGCCGTGATGCTTATCCCATCGCAGATTTTTTGGTCCTCCGTCATTTAAGTTTAACGATCTACCCTTGGACATTTTCGGAGTCAAGCTCGATGGGCTCGGTATTTTCGAGGTTGGACATTCTGGCTTCCTATTCCAGTTCGATGATGTTCAGGCCCGATCTTCGATCCTACGCACTTCGAGCCCGATTTATCGAGCAATAGTTGAACTCGATGCTAGCCGTATTGGGTCGATCCTGATTTTAACCACATATTGGTGGGTCCGACTTTGACCGCATACACTAAATATTAAAAAAATTAACATAAAAGTTATTGTATTTATGATAGATACTCTAACTCATTTTATTTATTAGGAAACCATAAACATATTTAAAAGTCATTCTCTAATATTGCCTCAACGCACTGAAGCTGGAGACACAATTCTTAACCTCAAATAATTTGGGACTCATAATATTCGCTAGCAAAAATTGAAAGTTCTATCATTTAAGAGCCTATGCAATTCAAATAAGGGAAGAATATAAATAAGTAAATTTTTGTTTAATTTTGAATTCCTATATATTAGAAGATTTTACATAATTCAAATAAGGAAGGATTTAATAACAAAAGTTTTAATTGATTTTAAAATCCTAAATACTTGCGAATAATTAAATAACTATTTTTAACTATTAGGAAAATAATTAAATTTCTATTCCTAAATATTAGGCAAAACACTCAAATGACTATTTTGTCCAGTGTGAACACTATTTTAAAAGATTAAAAAAGACGAACGACATTTCGCTAAGGGCCTTTGTACTTTTAATATAATATAGATACATAAATGTTTGTGAAAGTAATAGTCACTTTTAGTCCCAGGTATTAGAGTTTAGCTAGCATATTAACATTTAGCAACTTTTTTAATTAAGAAAAAGGACAAAAATAACCTGATATGAAAAATAATATTTGAACAAAAATATCTCTACTTAATATACGAAAGAACTCCAGAAATAATTACTGGATTTTGTAGCTTTTACAAGTATTTCTCAATTACATTGTACCGGAGTTCAAAAATAAAATACAAGTTATACTGCAGCAACGTATGGTGGACTTCAGAACATTTAAAGATAAAACACTAGCATTGTATGATGAACTTTGGAGCTTTTAAAGGTAAAACTCAAGCATATTATGCTGGTGTTCAAGCCAACTGAAGGAAGGTCGCGTTAATGTCCCTTCTTTCACCATAGCAAGAAGGGAGAAAGTTGACTAAAAGTAGGGCTTCTATTTAGATTAGTTTCAAACAATTGAATTGGTGCATTCAGAGTTTGACTGTCAGTTGCAATTTTTGGTCAAACTAGTCCAAACCTCCATAAAATAACTTCAAATTTATGTACAACCTCCTGATACTATATCCTCGAACAAAAGTTATATCCCGTTAACCTATAACGTCACGAGTCAATATATAACTGTTTTTTAAATTTGATTCAAATCAGTGTTCAAAATCCTAAAATGCACTATCTTAACTTTCAAATGAAAAGCTTTCTTTTTTCTTTTTTAGATTCCTTGATTTAGAGTCAAAACTAATGATAAATTTAAGTTATAATTATAGATCAAGGTTAAAATTCAATGATATAGATGAATTCTTCTTTTAAAAATCTCCCAAAATCGTGTTGTGTATCTCCTTTAAAGTAAAGTCTATTTCCAAAATGAGGTTTAGACAAAGAAAGCAGAAATTTCTTGAATATGTGGGTCGGCAGGCCCTCTAACAAGTAATTACCTGATCAAAAGACACAACCACCTGCACGCAGAAAAGACCCCACATACGTATATATACGGCAAGACTGACACGGTCAATATAAACAACGGGTCCACTAAGAAGGCCGATAAAGCCACACAAGACTACTATATACAGATCGAATATCTACAAGCCTCTAGAGAGCACATCAACAACATCTGGTCGGGATAGGACCCCGTCATACCCAATTATATATATACATACAACCACCATACCTATCAACTCACTAAACAACTTTGGAAGAAGGGAGCGTGGCAGCCTTCAGCTGAGTCTAGTCACTTACTGCGAGGTATCGTTTAAATCTCTATCTGTACCTGTGGGCATGAAATACAGCACCCCAGCAAGGGATCACCAGTACAAAAAATGTATTGAATATATAAGGAAGGTAACACACATATATAAAATTTAGAATTTGAAAGAAGAGTACAGAAATTAACTTTAAACTCATTAAAAGCCTATTAGAGCATACACTGTCACAATCATAGGTATATATGCACGTCTGTATATAGCAAGCTACTCAACGGGGCCATATAATATAGAATGAAGACTATCTTTGGGGCAAATCATGTGATATCATAACGTACCCAGCCTTGAAGAGGACTTGGTCGTACTTGGCATTAATAGGACTCGGTAATATCAAAACCTGCTGTAGTGGTGTGGACATATAAGTGTCAAACTCGGCCGCCTATAGCGCGACTCAGTGAGAATATATATATATATATATATATATATATACAAGAAATGACTCTGAAGGGCCTTATGGATTCAATCGGAGTGATTCAAGGGTTGTTATCCTCCGCTTTTCATTATATGACTATGTCTGTCTTAATTATCTGAGTCAACAAGGATCATAAGACGACATAAGATTCAAGTTGCTATCAAGGATAATATAGAATCAAGACTATTTTTAGGGCAAATCATGTGATATCATAACGTACCCAGCCTTGAAGAGGACTTGGTCGTACTCGGCATTAATAGGACTCGGTAATATCATATATGTACATATGCAAGAAATGACTCTGAAGGGCCTTATGGACTCAATCAAGGTGATTCAAGGGTTGTTATCCTCCGCTTTTCGTTACGTGACTATGTCTGTCTTA
Source organism: Nicotiana obtusifolia (assembly GCA_002018475.1). Lineage (NCBI taxonomy): Eukaryota > Viridiplantae > Streptophyta > Magnoliopsida > Solanales > Solanaceae > Nicotiana > Nicotiana obtusifolia. Next base: position 16,721 of record MCJB01028005.1, read on the forward strand.
ATTATCCGAGTCAACAAGGATCATAAGACAACATGAGATTCAAGTTGCTATCAAGGAGGGAAGTGATACCGACAAAGAATAATTAGAGTCATGAACTATAAAAACATGAAACAATGAGGTTTCGAAGTAATGGCGTTATAGTTATGTTCTTTGTAGATCATGCCAAAAGAAAGAAAGGGTGAGCCTTAACATACCTTTTTCATTTAGTTAACGACTCAACGTATATATTCCTGAAGACTTCATCTGCATTAAAACAGTAAAACTTGTAGTTAGTGCCATAGAAGGACTTACAAACATGCTCTAATCTAGTACGTCATTTATAGAAAATCGAACAGATTTCCTATAAATTTCCACTTCCATCCAACTCAAATCAGTACCAAAACAATAGGAACATTATCAACAATTACGTATCCAAGATACTACATTAAGAACCAGCCAAAACCTAGCTCAAAAACCTTCCAAAATAGTCCCATACGCACAACACCTCAACTTCACTTTCAACTTCAAGTTTAACAAGTTTTCCTTCAACATCTAGGATTGCTATGGCCAAAAATGACTCAAACCAAGTAGAGGGGTGAAGAACATATGTTAAAGGGCACAAATCCCCAATTTACAAAGCTTACTTCGTTCCGATGTCTTGTTCAATCAGCCACAAAGAGAGAAAAGGAAAACTATCGACTAGTTTGGGTTCCTAAGGTTTGAATCCACTTGTTTCACCTTCTCAAGTGTCACGACCCAGCCTAGGGCCACGACAGATAAGTGACACTAAGTACTGATCATCACTAAACCTGCTGATAATGTACTAATCATAAATATAAACTTAACGAGCATAAGCATAGCTGATAAGAACTGTACAATCTGGAAAGCCGACAAGGCCAGCAGAAGCTGACATATAAAACATACTAAATGCACAGGTGCATATCTACAGGCCTCTAAGAGTGCTGAACTGAATAACTACTGGATAGAACAAGGCCCCGTCATACCCAAACTAGCTGACTGTACACATACCAAAAGATAACTAAAATCGGAAGTAAGTGGAATGATTCCAATTGCTGGTAGATGGCCTACTAATGTGGTTCAAGCGCTGATTTATCTGTACCTACGCGACATGAAATGCAGCGCCCTTGAAGGAACGTGAGTACGATTGGCACAAAGTATGTAGGGTGGAAAGCATATGTAAAAGCATACTAAAATGTGATTGTGAGCTGAAAATATGAATATAAGCTAAAATATAAACATGAATTTGAACTAGAAACTGATCTGGAACTGAACGGAGGTTTAAGCTGAAACTGAACTACTATCTGAACTGGTACCTGTCTGGCGTTATGGGTTATATTTCCCCTAATCAATAACTGTACATCTGAATTAGCCTCATGTATAGTCATGCAATGCAAACTGCAGCTATATACGTGCATATAACTTGTCTGACTGCCGTTATGTGCTATATCCCCCAGCAGGTTAATATATAATCAATAGGCTCGGGTGGTGTTATGGGCTCTCTCTCCCGTAACATATGATTAATTGGCCTCACTGGAATTATGGGCTATATCCCCCCAACATAATTAATGTAAGCATGTATGAGGCATAACATATGTGGTAGCATCATATGGACTCAAGAGATCATGATGGAGATCATAAACGGAATCACAAACGTAATTTGACGCACGTCGTCCAGAAGTTGGACGGACGATCCTATCCCCATATTAGGGAGAAAATAAGTATTTACATGAAATACCAAGGCTAATTAACTTATTAAGATCCCTCTAGAATCAATTTAGAACCAAGGAACTCAAAATTTGAACAATTCTTTGAATTTTTAAAAATCTCGGCAGAGTTTCCCCTAAAACTGGATGATCCCCCAAAAAACAGCAAGAACCATAATATACATGGGAATGGATACCTGGCCAAGTTGATAACATAAAGATAAAGGAGATCCAGTTGTCCACAATAGTTTCAATCGATCGACAAAACGAAATTATGAATGTAATGTTGGCTCGTAGTGGCTAACTTGTGACATGAAAGTCTAAATATGGTTAGGAATAATCTAAGTATCAACACATAATAGTTAAGCTTATATAATTTTATATGAAGCTATTAGTATCATATGGGGTTAGGTATACATATAAACATCAAAAGAACAAAACGAATGGAAGACTAGATGGCATAGGCCAAAAGGGAAATTCACTTTTATTTTTTTTTGTTTTTGTTGTATTTTGAAGTTCCGACCTAAACTAGTTTCTTCCATACTTCACATATGGAATTGAATACTATACAAGGATACAATACATGATGAAATTTCCCTTGAGAAACTCTTAAAAGATCAAGAAGAAAGGCTGGAACATAGCTAAACCTAATCATGCCGAAAACAAAACCAAAATCCTGCATACCTCTTCTGTTCATGCTTCTAAACCTTGTTCCCTTTGATCCACACAATTCTTTATGCTTTTATAGCTAAGCTAAAGATGTGACAAGGTTTCTTAGCCATGAAGCTCTGTCCGAAACTCGATTTATAAGGAGAAAGGAGGACGGCAAAGTCTTAAATATGTCATAAGGATAGTATTGATGTGTTCGCTTCTTGATTTTGAGTTGCAGATGATGGACTTGCTTCAAAACCCTAAGGAACTTCTTGGAGATCTTTGGAAGCTATGCTTGTGCGTGAATTTTCTGGAAGGTGAGGAAAAAGAAGACTAAGTCTTCTATTTATAGTAAGGTTGAAAAGTCAACCACATGTGTGCTTTATCGGTCCTGCTTCAAATGCTCATATCTCTTTATGTGATCGCCGTATGAATGAACCGTCAAGAGCGTTGGAAACTAAATTCCAAGACCTTAAATTTGTTATATAATAGGTCCCCAAAATACCTCATATAACACATAAAATAAATTGCTCAAAAAGCTATGTTACAAGGCAAATCCTTAGTCTGTTTTTCCCTAATTTAATTCTGATTTTTTCCAAATATTATATTCTATATCCAAATATTATATATAGTCATATGATGACTTTATACTAATTTAAATCATGCTTAGTAAGTCATTTACATAATATACAACATCACAGAAGTACGGGTTATAATATCCACCTTTGATTTGGCTTTCAAACCCTAAAGTTATGTTTATAATTTAATCATATAATAAGTGTTAATAAAAATCAAATAACATGAGCTAAGAAAACACATGATCGAGCTATAGTCGTTAAAATCTTCTGTATGAAACAACTGAGGGTACTTAGTATTTATTTTTTCTTCGGCTTCCCACGTCTTTCCTTTGATATTTTTATTCCTCAACGATATCTTTAAGGAAGTAAATTTCTTGGTCCTAAACTCGCGGACCTGTTGCGGACCTGTTGATCTAAAATAGCAACTAGAACCTCTTCGTAAGATAGGTTCTCTGTAATATGAACCTCATGTGCTTCTGCAATATAGATTCCTAATTCATTTATAGCTGCTGGAATCTTCTCCTAAGATCAACCCTCTATTACTTATATATCATTTAATGCATTTCTTCAATATCGGAACATGATAACCGAGTGAACGGATCCTAATTATGAGGGAAAATTCAATTTAGTCTCTTGTCTATGTAGTTTGGACGTGGCTTTATATATATCTTGATTAGCTAGTCCCATTATGTTATATTGCTCTTAGTGAGAAAATTTTTCAAGAAGACCTCATTATTAACTCGACATTTTCTTAAGTCTCGTCGCGTGTTGGGGTTCGATTTGTGATGCTTCTAAGCACAAAAACTGTTGAATAAGGCAGACTTTTCTTTAACATGAGGTCGAATAATTTTGTCTTTCAAATTGTCTTATGGGGAATCTACATTTCCTTCCGTATCATGCTTTATAAGGAGATATTTCGTGCAATTTAAAATGTATCCTTATGATCCTCCCTAATGTATAGATACTACTATAGTTGTTGTTGTGCGCTACTCAATAGTCGATAAATGGTTATCCTATCCTTCCGTAAAATTTGGCATCTTAGCTTATAACATGTCTTTAAGCATTTGAATTGTATGCTTCACTTACTAGAATTATCTTATGTACCCAAGTTTCTTTGAGAGGACTTTTAAAATTTATCTGTAGCTGAGCACCTCTATTAAGCGTAATCGAGGCGTAAGCACTATGTACCCATTCTACCCTCTGCACACTTCTATTTTACATAACCTTTAGTAATTTGTCCAGTAAAAGTAAACTGATTTTTGTCAAACCAACCACAATCGCCCATGTAGAATCAAACTTGCTATATTTGTAACTCTTATGCCAATCACTTCTCATTTCCATATTGGGTTACTTTATTTCGTTTCAATCCATTGGGTTCCTGTTGTTCTATTCTGTCCGATTAGCAACTTAAATATTAAGCCAAGAACCCTACAATGGTTTCTTCATGTCGTTTGCCAATGTAATCCTTTGACATCATGGTATATATTCGTTGTTCGAAGATGAATAAAGTAGCGTGAATAATGAACGACTGTGCTAATACGAAGTCGGCCATGATATTTAAAGACTCCTCCTTCATTAGACTCAAAAGCTGTAGTTTTCTCCTGCCAAATACCTCTTTTATCTTTTCCTAAAACGGAAATCTTCCTTATCTGTAAGAGATGGCTCTGCCATATTCTAGGCCATTATACCTTTATTCTCTGAGTCTGTCAAGCGTATTCATAACCTGTTATTTGCAAATGCGATTAATAGTGTGCAAATACGAGCAGACTGTCACAAATGTGATATTTGCAGCACCAGCAAACCTCCAACTTCCAAAACTCAATCTGAAACTCTTCCGAGCCCCCTGAGCCCCGCACCAAACATCCAGACAAGCATATAAACCAGCTCGCTCGCAAGCTCAAAATATCAAAATAACATACATAACCAAGAATCGAACACCAAAACACATTATGCTTGCCTTCAAGTTGAAAAACTCAAATGTTCACAACCAAACATCCGATTCATACATCGAATGCAGTCATATTTGCGCACAAGTATCAAATGATAAAATAAACCTATTCTAAATTTTGGAACAACAATTCGAACCTGATAGGCTCAAAGTCAACACCTGGTCAAACTTGTGAACCTTCTAAACTTTCTAATTACCAACTTTTGGCAAATAGAGCCAAAACATCCTAACAACAAGCAAATCCAAATTCGATCATACGCCTATGTCCAAAATCACTATACGAACCTATTGGAACCATCAAATCACGAATCCGAGGTCGTCTACACAAATGTCAAACTTTGGTCAAGCTTTACAACTTAAACATCCCAACAATGGAGCTAAGTGTTCCAATTCACTTCAAAACCTTTCAGAACTAAAACAACCATCCCTGCAAGTCATAAGACAATAACCGAGCGTACAAGAATCATCAAAATGGGGAAATAGGGCTCAAATATATAAAATGGGTGACTAGGTCGTTACAAGGCCGGACGATTGTGGGGGCAATATTGTTTTTTCCTTTTTTAGACCTCATATATAGTCAAATACCATCATATAATATTAATTAAGAAGGAGAAAATAATGATACAAGGGATGTGCGTCCAAAACATGTATATTGTGGCTACTTCCTCTGTTGAAATTTATGTGAAGGGATTCACAGTACGAAGATTGAAATACCTAATTCTTTCAATGAATTTGGGAATAAATTCTTCAAACTTTTAAAAATAAAATTTACGTATTTAAAAATTATATTGAAAGTGCTATAAGTTAACGTAATTAGTGATTTAAATATTTAAAAAGTGTTTAGACAATTATAATTAAAAAAATATTTGACTTTTTAAATAGCAATATTTGCACAAATATGCAATGCAATACAACATATTGCACCTATATAGTCATAATGTTTAGTTTATACCAGTATAGGTGATTATACATCTAGTATAAAATATTACAATATTATATACTTATTATAAATAATATATCAACCTTGTATAAAAGTGTATAATGATGTATAAGAGGTGTTTATAAATACTTTTACACAGCTACACTCCATCCGTTTGAATTTATGTGAACCTATTTTATTTTTAGTCCGTTCCAAAAAGAATGACCTCTTTCCATATTTAGAAACAATTTACCTTTATGCACTGATTTATAGCTACACATAATATATGTGCCTCATTTTATACTACAATTTCAAAAGTATTCTCTTTTTTCTTAAACATTGTGCCAAGACAAATAGGTTCACATAAATTAAAACGAAGGGAGTATAGTGTTATATATAGTTATACAAAAATAGATTGTCTCTTACGAACTTCAACTCACGAAATTGTCACGACCCAAAATCTCAACCATGGGATCGTGATGGTGCCTAACACCGCTTTCTAGTCAAGTCAAGATTTAGCAACAATAAGCAAAGCAAGTGCAATAGTTAGTAATATTATAATAAATATAAGGAGAGAAATTCCATAAATACATAATAAGGCTATAACACATCACTATCTCAAACTCTTCCCAAGATTTGGTATCACAAGTACGAGAGCCAATAAGAATATTAAATACAAAGGCTGCTAGAAAATACAATATTGTCAGGTACAATAAACATTAATAGGGATATGAAGGAGAATCCAGGGTCTACGAACTACATGCAACAGTACCTCAAGTCTCCTTAAGAGTCCAAGATAACCACCTATATAAGGGCCGCTAGGACCAACACAAGCATATGTACAAGTAGTGCAAAAGTCTAGTACGAGTACAACTAACCCCGTGTACTCAATAAGTATCGAGCCTAACCTCTATGAAATAGTGACAAGGCTATGACAAGACACTTACTATAAACTTATACAAGTAATGAGCAAAAAGAAATGGCAAAATAGAGAGACGACTAAAGTAATAAAATTAAATAAGAGAATAGATAACAAGGTTCCCAGGAATAACATCACACAATCTTATAACGCAACACCATAGCAGAAAACAACAACCAAGGATAAATACATGACATCTTATATGTTGCGGCGTGCAACCTGATCCCAAAATCAATAACAACAATAACCACTACCGTTGCAGAGCGCAACCACATCCCACTATCAATAACAAGTACCATTGCAGCGTGCAACCTAGTCCCAATATCAATAGTAAATACTTTTGCAGCGTGCAACCGATCCAAACACATTATTATCAATAATCAATACTATCGCAACGTGCAATCCGATTTAACAAACCAATTCTATAATGACCTAGCTGGTTGTTTTGTGTATATTAGCCCCATTCCCCTTTTTGATATTTTTTGTATGTGTATTTGGTGCTGTGTGACTTGCGAGGTGATTGGTTTGGTTCGAGAAAGTTTTTGGAGTGAATTTGAATACTTAGTTCTATGGTTTTTTGGGGGTCAAATACACTAGGCAAAGTGCCTAGTGCTAGGTTTTATATATATAAATCAAGAAATTACAACAAAGGAGGGGGCATAGACCATACCTCTTAACCTATGGTAGTTCTCCAATTAGTTATCCATACATGATAAGCAATTGAGTACCTAATAGGCAATTGGATCCCAAAAATCAGAGTGAAGTGAGCCTAGGTCAACTATACAATGAAAAAAATCTAAGTCAACCATGAAAATTAATTGGAAGTACTCCTTCTAAATACAAAAGGTCTCACGAGTATAATGTAAGTGAACTCTCCCAATGAAATGTGTCAGAATACAAGTATACAAGAGATCCATGGGAAAGGTCTAGTAATGCATAAAACCTAGCTTTAACCGTAGCTTCCATTAAATCCAGGTTGAAGATTGCCGTGTATGAAGCCATGAGTAAATTAGTACGATTCTTTCTCTGTACTGTATGATTGATAGAAGAGATGGAGTAGTGTCTGTAGTAAAAATTGCTGCTTGTATGTACCATAACATTTGTGTATTATGTCGTCACTGAAGAATTGTTGTCTTCTTTGAAGGATTGAAGCTGGCCTGCTTGACTGGAGTTGTCTGGCTGCAGGTATTGGGCTCTTTGCACTGTGTACAAGTGAGGTTCATCACTTGAGTGGTTCTGGTATAAGAAGGACGGTGGACAGTTAGGTTGGGCCCATGAGACTGTCTAGTTTGATCTCTACAAGGTAGCATATGTGTGAATGTTGATATGATTTTCCATGTTCTGTAAGGCGGAATGCTGCAGCAGTAACTAGGACAACTAGGTTTGGTCCCCTAGTTGTGTCCATTTGGTCACTCATTGAATATGAACCAATGTGTGTGATCATCAGTAAGTGATGTGCCTTATACCTTTGATTTTCTCTCACTAGAATGAACACTAAGAGTGCTAATACCACACACTGAGAGTACATCAATGGTATATGCACATATAGCATAGTAGTACCTGCAAAAAGAAGCAAACTAGTTAGTAATAGTGGGACTAGAGGATATCCATCCTCCAGATCTGGAATTCTGTAGACAGTGGAGTCAATGTGGGGCTGCTGTAGGTGAGTTGTACAACTACAGAGTGGATGATATATTAATGATTGCTAGCAGCAATTTTGACAACACGATAGTGGGGTGCTGTAGTAGTGGGGTGCAAGTCTCTGTATTTTTGACTTCCAAATGGGAAATCTGTGTTGGAAAATTGGACCACTAGGTGTTACCATTTTGTTACTTCCATGCTCTTATTTCTTCTTTTGGAGGAGATGAAAGCATTGGGAGATAACATGGGCATTTAGATTTAGTCGCCTAAATGTGATCTAGTGGAAGTTTGTGAAGTGAAATTGTACATATGTTATAGCCAAGTTATGGCATGCTTTGGACAATGGATGTACTCTAAACAGAATGAGCATTGAGAATACCAATACCACACACTGAGGATAAATCAATTGGTTGAGCATGACATAAGAAATGGTACCTGCAAAAAAACCAGCAGAATTAGGAAAACTAAGGACCTTCTTGTCCTCATTCATACGATTTTGTGTGTGAAGCTTTGCTCTCAGGTTCTTGTGGTTGCTGAGAGGTGATATGTGTGAGTTTTTGGTATAGAAAGAGGAAAGGAATTCTGGGAAGAGAAGTTGGTTGGTACTATGGTTATGTGAAAAATGAGGTAAATATTGACTATGAAGAAGGAATGGTGAATGTGTATTATTGTAGGTGAGTTGTGATTGCGTTTGGAGGTATGGAAGATTAAGAGTCCTGAGATGCATTCCTGAAATGGGTAAGTGAGAGGTCTAATATCTTGATGATGACTTTTAGGGTCTTTTAGGTAGTTTGATTCAGTATGGTAGTCATTGTTGTGATTTGGTGGTGATTGTACAGGTAGTATAGGCCCTTCAATGTTCAGGTTTTTAGTGTAGCCTCAAAGTTGCAATGTTTTGCACCAATTGCACTAGAAAACATTTAATTGATTGAGCATAAAAGATGATTATACCACACATCGAGGGAAGGCCAGTAGATTGGTTAAACCATCACAGTGAATACCTACAAAAAAGAAAACTAGGTTAGTGTTAAAAAGGCCACCACTGTTATCTTCCAGAAGGATTTGAACATGGTGTTGTTTCTTTGTGTCCACATATTGAAAGTGTATCATTGGACACCATCGCAGGATAGTTTGGACTATTAGGACATATCCCAAGTTCCTCTAAAGATCAGCCATAGCCGTTAGAAGAATTGGATGTGCATGCATTATATGGTGGGAGTTGAATCCTTTTTGTTTGCTTATGTCGAATGCTGGGGTTTCAAATTGATCAAGTATGATTTGGCCTCTAATATGGGATGGAATGTCATGGAGGTTGTGGTAATGAGTCAGGTGAAAGAGATCATGGCTGAGTTTTGATAAAGAATCTAATGGGCAATTTGCTTCTCTAAAGACATGTGAACACCTGATTTCGTCACACTGACCGCAGAGATCTTTCAACTCCATGGTTGGAAGCTTACGTTGTAAGAGTTTACCAAAGTTTGACTTTTAGACGACCCAAAATAATGTTTTTACGGTTCCAATAGGTTTAGTGATTTTAGACATAGGCTTATGTTCAGATTTGGATTCGAAGGTTCCTAGGTTGTTTTAGCTTGAATTGGTGAAAGTTGATAACTCGATGTTTTGGATTGTTTGTAGGTTTAACTGGGGGTTGATTTTAGTGTTATCGGATTCAGATTGTTGTTACGAGAGAAAGAATAAGTTTATTATGTTATTGGGAACTTGTGTGCAAACTTTGAGGTAATTTAGAGTTGATTAGACGCGTTATGGTATAGGTTTTTGGAAGTTGGAAGTTGATTAGTTCCTTAGGCATGAATCAAGTTTTGAATCGTGGTTTTAATGTTATTTTGTATGATTTCAGACCTTGAGTTGGTCTATGTGATATTTTAGGACTAGTTGGTGTGATTGGATAGGGTCCCGGGGAACTCGTGTGTGTTTCGGATGAGTTTCAGATCATTTCTATCTTGTTTGGCAGTCCTGTTTTGGTGTATTCGCTCCTGTGAGGTTTTTGGCGCAGGTGTGAGTCCACAGAAGTGGACCTGGGGCTGCAGATGTGAGGATTGGCTGGGGATGGCAGAGTTCGCAGAAGCGGCTGCTTGAGCGAAGATGCGGTTGTGCAGGTACAAAGCTCCTTCCGTAGAAATGGATTTGCAGAAGCGAAATGGGGG
>MCJB01028005.1:27264-70263 GCA_002018475.1 Nicotiana obtusifolia
TGGGGGGGGGGGGGGTTAAGTGAATTCCATATTTGCAATGTTTTCGGACGCAGATGCAGTGTCGCAGAAGCGACATATGGACTACATAAGCGAAATTGCTGGGCAGGATATATTTTGAGCGAGGGTTTAGTTTCATTTACTATATTTTGAGATTGGGAGCTCGAATTTGGCAATTTTAGAGGCTATATACACGGATTGGATTGAGGTAAGTGTTTTTCACTTGGAATTGATAATTATTCATGATTACATCCATGATTTTAGCATTTGATTGATAAACATAAGGTAGGATAATTACATGTTTTGGCAAAACTTTTCGAAATGAAAAATAGAGATTTGGACCCCGATTCAGAGTTGGAATTGGATTAAACTTATATGGTTGGACTCGTATTCGAATGTGTGTTCGGTATTTGTGAGTCTTATCGGGTTTCGGGGTGTGGGCCTGGGTTGATTTTTGGTTGACTTTATGCAATTTCATAAAGATCGAAGCTTTATTTTGTGGGGTTGTGTCCTATGGCCTTATTTAATGTTATTGAGTTATTTTTGGCTAGATTCGAGTCGTTCAGAGGTCGATTCACATGGAAAAGGATTTCTAATGTACTGCGGTGGCTTGCTTGAGGTAAGTATCTTACCGAAACATGGTTGAGGCACTACTTTCTTGAGTTATTAGTGTTGGTTACGTGCTACGGGTGGTGCACATACTAGGGGTTGAGCCCATGTGCATGCACCGGGGTTTTATCCATGATGGGGATAGTGCATAGGGTAATGTATGCCACGAATTGACTACTAAGCTTCTTGCTATTATGCTTCTTATGTTTTTACCCCTTTGTGAGCTAATTGAATTATGTTAGAGGTCACATGTAGGTTAATCTCCTATTTAAACACGAAAATTGCTATTTTTGTGGCATAATAGCCTAATTTGAACTTTGGTAGTACACTTTGCACATGCATACACCTTAACATGTCATTTATAACAATCCATGAGTATGTAATTTGATACCTATTGTTCATGTATATGTATTATTGTATATGCTTTCTGTGTGATATGGAATGGGTTGATAGCACGTGAGTGGTCCGTGCGGTTATTATATATAGCACGTGAGCTGTACGTACAACATGTAGATAAGTATCCATCACCCTAGGGTCACATTCTCATGTTTCTCTCTTGATGTTGTACACACGGTATGAGGAAAACTTATCAGTGTTTGGTTATTGCATCTTTTCTCTATTTGCAAATACCTTGGATATATAACTGTTTTATTCGCATATCTTCTCCATATGCTAGATTTGGAATGTATACATGCCTCATTGTACATATTTTGTCAATATGCTATTTGGTTCTATTAGCGAGAGCACGATACATATCTTCTTTATCTGTGTTTGATGATTAGATGGTACTATAACTATGTACTTGTGAAATTCATAAATTGTGGAAGATTATTAGCGAGTATCGTTGATTATTATTGCCACTATTACTTCACTGAGGTTAGTTATGATACTTGCTGAGTACACGAGGTTAGTTGTACCTGTACTACACTGCTTACTTAATTTTGCAGATCTAGGTGTTGGACCAGCCGAGAGTCGTTGCGATTTGGTGTGAGTTGCTGAGAGACGAGATAGAGCTACTGTCCGGACACAGTCTTTGATGTCTCTTCCCATTTTAGTTGATGTTGTTTTCATTCAGATAGTATTTTTATTTCGTACTTTCAGACTTGTGCTTCTATTGTAGAGCTCATGACTCTGTATTACCAGTTATAGGGGATTTTAAGTATTGACGTGGTTATTTATGAAATTTGGCTTTAAATCTTTATTATTTCCGTTAATTCTGTCATCTTGTTCCATTTTTGTTATGCTTAGCTTGCCTAGCAACTGAGTTAGGCGCCATCATGACCGGATGGTGGTTTTGGGTCGTGACAAGTTGGTATCAAAGCCCTTGGTTCATAGGTCCTACAGGTCATGAGCAAGTTTAGTAGAGTCTTGCAGGTCAGTACGGAGATGTCTGTACTTATCTTTGAGAGGCTACCGAGCTGTTGGGAAAAACTTCACTTTCTTTCATTTTTGTTGTGCAGATTTTCTATTTTCAAAGTTTGAACCTTACTCGTCTGTCTCATAGATGGTGAGGACACATTCAGCAGGATCAACTGAGCAAGCGCCAGTGCCTCCAGTCAGGGCCGTAAGAGGTCGAGGCCGAAGTGGGCCATGCGCTATTGCTAGACGCTCAGCTAGAGCAATAGCCGTGGAGCTGCCAGTTGATCTAGTGGAGGAGCAGGTTTCGAATATTGTTGACCCGGTGGGACCAACTTAGGCTCCGATGGTACCTATTGCTATGCCTGGTCTTTAGGACACCCTTGCCCAGATGTTGAGTGTGTATAAATGCTTAGCTCAAGCAGGTTTGATACCAGTTGTACCAGCTACCTCACCGGCTGGGGGAGGAGCCCAAACACCTGCCATCTTCACACTGGAGCAGCTAGCTTAGGGTTATCAGACACGAGGGGTTTTTCCAGTGTAGCTAGTTGTTGTAGTGCAGGATGGGGTTGGATCTTTTGCTGATGAGGAGCAGAAGTGGTTAGAGCGATTCCAGAGACTTCTTCCTCCCCAGTTCAGTGGAGGAGAGTTTGAGGATGCTTAGTGTTTTCTTTATCAGTGTCATTAGATTCTTCACACAACAGGTCTTCTAGACACCAATAGAGTTGACTTTACTATTTTTCAGCTGACAGGGCCAGCCTACAGGTGGTGGTATACCAAGTTAGGCAAGCCAGCAGGTGTAGCACCACTTACATGGTATCAGCTCTTAGAAAAGTTTGTTCCACAAACTCGCATAGAGGAGTTGCATAGGGAGTTTGAGCATTTACACTAGGAGGGCTTGACTGTGACCTTGTATTAGATGAGATTCACAAAGTTGGCACATCATGCAGTATTCTTACTTTCTACTGGGAGGGAGAGGATCATGAGGTTCATTGATGGCCTCAACTATGTATTCGATATGGTATGGCCCCGAGAGGCATTGACGGATTCTAGTTTCTCCTGGTTGTTAAAATTGCTAGGCGCCTGAAGTATGTTTGTAGGCTTAAGCGAGAGGAGCGAGAGTCCAAGAAGCCTCGTAGTTTTGGTGGTTTTAGAGGTGCCTCATCTAGAGTCCAGTCACAATATTGAAGAGATTGTCCTATTGGGCCTGCATAGGTAGCTCGTCACATTCCTCGTGGTTCGTTAGTTAGCCACAATTTAGTGCTTCCCCAAGTCAGTCATCATTCAGTGTGCTGCCGGCACAGAGCTCGTACCACATTTCATCTTCTTAGAGTTCCACAGGCAGTTATTCGGGTTATTAGGGTCAGCCAAGGGTCACTAGCCTCGTCAAAGGATAGGTCGAGAGCGGGGACTTGAATCAGCTCAAGAGGGTGCCCCAGGCTTTTGAGTAGTGCACCACATTAGAGCATGCATTCTATGATTTTAGCTCCAGTAGCTACACCACCCGCATAGCCAGCTAGGGGTGCGGGTCAATCGGTTCGAGGTCTCCCTAGAGGGGGAGGTTTGTCTAGTGGAGTACAGACCTGTTGCTATGCATCTCCAACCAAGCTAGAGGCAATTGCTTCCGATGCTGTGATCAAAGGTATTATTTCAGTGTTCCACAGGGATGCTTTGGTATTGTTTGAACCTAGTTCCACTTATTCTTTTGTGTCATCATAATTTGCTTGTTATTTGGATATTCCTCGTGATCCTCTTGACATACTTGTTCATGTATCTACAATAGTGGGTGATTATATTATGGTGGATCATGTGTACCTGTCTTGTGTGGTTACCGTGGGGGTTATGAGACAAGGGTTAACCTTTTATTGCTCACTATGGTTGATTTGGAGGTGATTTTAGGTATAGATTGGCTATCTCTGTACCATGCTATTGTTGATTGTCATGCTAAGACGACGTTGGCGATGCCAGAATTGTCTAGGTTGGAGTGGAGAGGTTTACTTGGTCACACTCCTAGTAGAGTGATTGCATTCTTGAAGGCTCAACGGATGGTTAAGAAAGGGTGTTTAGCATATTTGGACTTCGTGAGAGATGTTAGTGTTGATACTTCTATTGTTGAGTCTGTTCTAGTTGTGTGGGAATTCTCATAGGTGTTTCATGCAAACTTGTCCGACATGCCACCCGATAGGAATATTGATATTAGTATTGATCCGGTGCCAGGCACTCAGCCCATCTCTACTCCACCATACTGCATGGCACCAAAAGAGTTGAAGGAATTGAGGGAATTGAAGGAATTGAAGGATTAAACGTGGTTCAACATGCGTTTTTGGAAGTTGGAATTTGGTTAGTTCCTTAGGATTGAATTGAGGTGCGATTCATGATTTTAATATTATTTTGTGTGATTTGAGACCACAAGTAGGTCCGCGAGATATTTTTGGACTGGTTGGTTTGATTGAACAGGGTCCTAGTGGTCTTGGGTGTGTTTCAGATCATTTCTATCTTGTTTGCTGTTGTGTTATGGTGTTTTTGTACTACGAGGTTTGAGTCGCAGGTGCGAGTCCGCAGAAGTAGACCTGGGGCCATAGATGCGAAGATTGTCTGGGAAAGGCAGAGTCTGTAGATGCAGCTGCTTGAGCGCAGATGTGCTGGGGTGCAGGTTCAAAGCTCCTTCCGCAGAAGCAGATTCATATAAGTGATGTCCTCGCATAAATTGATGGATGGGGGTTAAGTGAATTCCTCATCTGTGATTGTTTTTCCCAAGATGTGGTGTTGCAGAAGCGACTATCACGACCCAAAATCCCAACCATGATCGTGATGGCGCCTCTCATGAAGACGAGGCCAGCCAATTCAAACTAAACTTCATTCAAACAGTTAAACAATACGAAAATAATATAAGTACGATTTAATAACAGTAATTTGTGGAAAAAAATATGGTGAACCATCCCGACTACAGCCCGGACTGGGGTATCACAAAGTCATGAGCAACTAATGAAAATCCTAATAATAAGATTACTATTACAATATCTTTGGCACAATTGTTTGAAGATAGTGAAAACAACAAGATAAAAGAGATACGGGGCTGCGGACGCCAACAGCTACCTCGTAGTCTCTGAATCGCCGCCCTGACAGTAATAATCAATGTCTCGGAGCGGAACCGATAAAGCCTGAATCTCCACACAGGGTGCAGGGAGTAATGTGAGTACTTCCAACTTAGTGAGTAATAATTATAAATAACAACTGACGGTAAGAAAACACATAAGGCATACAGCAATCCATAATGAAACAAATAAACATGTAAATATATCAAGTAAACAACATGAAGTGAAAGAAAACAACATGACTAGCCACGTCATGTCTCGTGACAGCGTGTCACCCGATCCCATGGGTACCCTGCGCTCACTGTGGGGGGTGCAGACTCCGGGAGGGGCTTCTTACGGCCCAAGCGCAATATCTCGTGACGGCGTGTCACCCGATCCCATGGCGGCGTGCCACCTGATCCATTCATATCAAATCTCGTGGCGGCGTGCCACCCGATCCATTTATATCATTTAAAATGTCATTTAAATCTAAGGCCCTCGGCCTCATATCACTAAGTAAAACCTCACATTTGGCCCTCGGCCACACTCAGTCAGAAAATCATCTCATGCCCCTCGGGCATAGTAACACAGTAGTTCTCAGCACAAAACATAATTTAAAATATTATGTAAACCTCAAAAAAACTGAGTAAAAGTGGCTGAGTTGTAAAACAGTGTAAATCAACAGGACTGAGTTCAAGTAATACATCAACACAGTGAGGAAACAGTGATAAATACCCCTGAAGGGTTCAAATAACTGGCACGAAGCCCAAATATGGCAATCAGCCCAAATCATGATGATATCAAATCAGTTCCAATCAAATATGTAGTAAAAATCATCAATCGGGATGGACCAAGTAACAATCCCCAGTAGTAAACGACCCCACGCTCATCATCGAGCACGTGCCTCACCTCAATATAGCACTACGATGTGCAATTCGGGGTTTCAAACCCTCAGAACATAATTTATAATCACTACTCACCTCAAACCGGCTAAATCCTTAGCCCGCGATGCCTTTGCCCTTCAAATTGGCCTTCACGTGCGTCGAATCTATCCAAATTCAGAATAATTATGTCACAATATGTTGAGGGAACAAAGCCCAAGCGAAAACAGTCAAAAATACTAAGAAATCCCGAAATTTGCAAAACCCGAGCCTCGGGCCCACTTCTAGAAATTCAGTAATTTCCATCTCAACGGGTTCCTTATCTCCTCACGAGTTCAACCATACAAGATTTATCGAATTCTGACATCGGATCGACCTTCAAATCTTAAATCTAAACTTAGGGTTTTTCACAATTTTTCCCAACTTAAATCATCAATTAATTGCTAAAAACAGTGATAAACTGAGGTAATTCCTCCAAAATTGAGTTAGGAACACTTACCCTGATGTTTCTCTTGGAAACCCTCCAAGAATTGCTTCAAAACTTGCTTCAATCCGAGCTCCCTAGCTCCAAATATGTTTAGAATGGTCAAATCCCCTTCTTTAAGAATTTACCCAAGAAAATCTCCTTTGGATATAGTTTTGAGGTTGATTTGCTGTGATTCTATGGTGTTTGGAGGTGTTTCTCTTTGTGGATAATGAAAATGGGTTTTGCATGGCAAATGGGCACTTATTTATATTCATAAAGAGGTCAAAAATCGGAACAATAAAACTTTCAGGTATTCAAAATGCTGTTCGCATTCTGGTCGCATAATCAGAATGCTGTTCGCATTCTGGTCGCATTTTTGACATTGCAATCTGCTACACATTGTTGCATAGCATTCTGGTCGTATAATCAAAATGCTGTTCGCATTCTGGTCGCATTTTTGACATTGCAAATCTGCTACACTTTGCTGTGTAGCATAATCAAAAATGATGCGTAGCATAATCAAAATGCTGTTCGCATTTTGGATAGCATGCGTAGCATTTCTAACATTTATGCAGATTTTCCTTTCCAACGATGAAATAGTCCGTTTAATCACCCAAAACTCACCTGAGGCCTCCGAAAACTCAATAAAACATGCCAACATATCCCATAACATTATTCAAACTTGTTCCAACCATCGGAATGCCCAAAACAACCTCTCAACACCAAATTCGCGTTGATTCAAGCCTAAGGATTTCAAAATCTTCTAAATCGCTCTTTTGATCTAAACCCAACCAAACTACGTCCGAATGACCTGAAATTTTGCACACAAGTCATAAATTACATATCGAAGCTAGAGCAACTTTCGGAATTCCATTCTGACCCTTCGATCAAAATCTCGCCTATCAACTGGAAATCGCCAAAATTCTAACTTTGCCAATTCAAGCCTAATTCTACACGGGATCTCCGAAGCAAATTTCGATTTCATTCCTAAGTCATATCATCTCCCGAAACTAATCGAATCGTCGGAATTCACATCCGAGCCCTCTAACTCATAAGTCAACCTCCGGTTGACTTTTACAACTTAAACCTTCTTGAAAGAGACTAAGTGTCTCATTTCTTACCAAATCTACTCAGAACGCAAACCATTAAACGTGATTACATAAAACACAGATAACGAAGCATAATAAAGCAGAAATGGGGAAAACAGAGCGGTAACTCACGAGACGACTGGCCGGGTCGTCACAACGACATACTGACTGCAAAAGCAAAAGTGCTGGACATAATCTATCTTGAGCGAGGGTTTAGTTTCATTAATCATATTTTGAGATTGGGAGCTCGAATTTTTGCGATTTTAGACACAATTTTCATGACTTGGGTTGAGGTAAGTGTTTTTGATTCGCATTTTATTATTATTCATGATTCTGCCCTTGATTTAAGCATTTGATTGGTCATCTAAGTGAGAAAAATTAGGGGTTTTGGAAAACCTTTATTAAATGAAAAATAGGAATTTTAACCCCGATTTTCGGAGACGGAATTGGATGAAACTTATTTGGTTTGACTCGTATTCGATGGATGTTCAGGATTTGTTAGTTTTGTCGGGTTCCGTGGTGTAAGCTTGGGTTGACTTTTTGGTTGACTTTGTGCAATTGTATAAAGATCGAAGCTTTATTGTTTGGGGTTGTTCTCTATCGCCTTATTTAATGTTATTGAGTTATTTTTGGCTAGATTTGAGCCGTTAGGAGGTCGATTCGCGCAGTAAAGGGTTTCTCGAGTACTGATTTGGCTTGCTCGAGATAAGTATCTTACCAAATCTTTGTTGAGGCACTAGTTTTCTGAGTTATTCGTGTTGGTTACGTGCAATGGGTGGCAGACATGCGAGGAATTTAGCCCATTTGCGTGCACTGGGGTTTTATCCATGCTCGGGGTAGTGCATAGGCTAATTTAAACCACGAAGTGACTGTTAAGCTTCTTGATATCATGCTTCTTATGTTTGTACCCTTTTATGAGCTAATTTAATCATATTAGAGGTTAACATGTAGGTTAATCTCATGTTCAAACATGAAAATTGTTATTTTTGTTGCGTAATCGCCTAATTTGAACTATGGTAATACACTTCGCACATGCATACACCAGCCAATGAAAATTTATTTGATACCAAATGTTCATGTACATGTATTCATGTATATGTTTTTTGTGTGATATGAACTTGGTTGATAGCACGAGAATGATCCGTGTGGATCTGAGATATGATAGCATGTGAGTGGTCTGTGTGGTTGTTACATATAGCACATGACCTATCCGTGCAATGTGTGGACAAGGATCCATACCCCAGGGTCACCCCCACATGTTTCTCTCTTGATGGTGTACACGCAGTATGAGAAAAATTGATCAGTGTTTGGTTATTGCATCTCTTCTCTCTTTGCAAATACCTTGGATGTATACATGCTTTATTTTCATATCTTCTCCATATGCTAGATTTTGAATGTATACATGCCTCGTCGTGTATATCTTCCCTATATGTTGTTTGGTTCTATTAGTGAGAGCACGGTACATATCTTCACTATATGTCTACCTGTGCACATGAGACTTGATCATGTATATGCATATCATCTCTACATGCTAGGTTATTAAGTAATACAGGGCTTGGCACATTATCTCTTTGTGCATGGAGGTGATTTTATTTATGTTTTATGATTAGATGGTACTATTGATGTGTACTTGTTAAATTCATGAACCGAGCAGGATTATTAGCGAGTATCATTGATAATTCTTGCCACTATTACCTCGTCGAGGTTTGTTATGATACTTGCTGAGTACATGGGGTCGGTTGTACTCATACTACACTCTGCACGTAATTCTACAGGTCCAGGTGTTGGACCCAAACGAGAGCCATTGCGATTTGTTGTGAGTTGCAGAGAGACAAGGTAGAGCTGCATTCTGACTACAATCTTTGACGTCTCTTCCCAACAATATCAGTTGTTATCATTTAGACAATATTTTTTATTTTGTACTTTCAGACTTGTTCTTCGATTGTAGAGCTTAGGACTCCGGATTACAAGTTTAGGGGGATTTTATGTATTGACATGGATTGTTTATGACATTTGGCTTTACATTTTTATTATTTCTGTTAATTCTGTCCTTTTGTTCCATTTTTGTTATGCTTGTCTTGCCTGGCAAGTGAGTTAGGCGCCATCACAACGAGATGATAGTTTTGGGTCGGGACAAATTGAAAAGAAAACACCCAATAATAACTGAGTATGGCGAAGCTCGTAATATAATATAAAAGAGAACTGAAATGAACAATTCACCAAGGAAATACGAGCACGAACAAAGAGTCACAGACAATTCAATATTCAAGAACTAGCCTCACCCTATATATGTGAAAAAAGACTTCAACAAGTCCTAAACACGGGGACAATCTAAAGGTCACACAATCCGACATAGCATAGTAGAGTAAGACAGAAAACAAGCAAAGGCAATAAAGCAAGTAAAGGCATGAATCAGGTAAAGACATGAGGCAAGCAAGGGAATTTATCTAATAACATCTAAGAGATGTAACAATTAAAGGCATACGAAAAACAAATACATGAAACAAATAGAGGCATATGACAAATAAAGGCATGTAGCAATTGAAGGCATATATACTAAGTAGAAGCATGTATCAAGTAAGAGCACATAACAAGTAAAAGCATGATATAAGTAAAGATATGGTATAGTTAAAGGCATGAAATATATTATTACACCCCACATACTTAAACCCAAGACAATGCATATACACTCGTCACCTTGCATATATATCATCCACACACATAGATTACATAGAAAATAGAACAATCACATCCTAGACACCTCAAATCAAGGTTAATCATGATACTTACCTCTTTGGGGAACGAAATCGACAATCCAACATAGTTTTTCCTTTAGAACAAGCCTCAAAACCACTTGAATCTAGTCAAATAATGTTCAAAAAAGTCAAATCAAGCTTTTAGAAACTATCCTAGTATCAAAAAGGTTCTATCTTAATTATATTTAGAAAAGTCAACAAAAAGTCAAGCCAGGACCAGTTGGTAAAAATCTGAAATCATGACCAAATTCCAATTTTCCATTCACCTCCGAGTCCAGATATGTGATTTATTTTGAGATCCGACCTCAATTATGATATTTAAATCTCTAAAAAACAAATATCTTAAGTGCTACCCAAAAACCCTAGTTCCTCTTTTTGAAATCTTAGATTTAGGGATGGAAATATATAAAAAGTAATGAAAGTTGATCAAAAACAAGTTAAAGTTACTAACTTTGATGTTGGGAAGAAATTGCTCTCCTAAAGTGTCTCTAAGTGCAGTCTAGGTCTCAAAGATGGAATAAAATGAGCTAAATTCCAAAATTCCACACTTTATTCCAGTTTCATATGTCGCAATCGCAAACTCTTGTTTGGAAGCGCGACATTTGCAAAATGAACAACCGGTCGCAAATGCAAACTAGCCTCTGCATAAGAAGTGCACAAGAAGTGCAGAAGTGTAGTAAGAGTACAATCGACCCTTTATACTCAGTAAGTATCGAGCCTAACCTCAACATGGTAATGACAAAGCTATGACAAGACACTTACCATAAACCTGTGCAAGTAATAAGCAAAAAGCAAATGGCAAAAATTGAAACATGTAAATTCATAAAATAAAATGAGAAAGTAATTAACAAGGTTCCTAGAAATAATATAGTAGCAAAACCTTATAACACATCATTACAGTGGAGGACAACAACCGTGAATAACCACAAGACATCATATCCGTTGCAGAGTGCAACCCAATCCAAGTACATATTGTTGCAGCGTGCAACCCTATTCAATCACAATACCATCAATACCCAATACTGTTGTATTGTGCAACCCGAACCAAATCTCAATATTATAATAGTCAATACTGTTGTGGCGTGCAACCCAATCCACACACCAATTCATTTGAAAACACCCGATAAACAACAATGTATGGCAAGATTCACAACATAACGTGAAAGAGAACAAAAACGCATAATTCACCAAGGAAAAATGAACAAAAAAAAGTATGATAGGAAACCCAATATCCAAGAGCTAACCTTGTACAGATATCTCAACAAGGACTCCAACAAAGCATTATCATGCGAACCATCAAGTAGTCACACAATTTTCACATAATATAGAGGAATAAGTTATAAAACAAGTAAGGGATAGAGAAAGTAATGGCATGAGACAGGTAAAGGCATGAAGCAAGTAAGAGTATATATCTAGTAACATGTAAAGTCATGTAGCAAGTAAGGGCATGCAATAAGTAAAGTCATGAAACAAGTAGAAGTATGTGACAAATCAAAGAATGTAACAAGTAAATGCATATATCAAGTAGCAACATGCCTCAAGCAAAGCCATATAACAAGTAAATGCATGAAATAACAAGTTCCACCTGCATGCTTTAATACCATGACAACGCATATGCACTCCCACCTTTCATATACGATGTCCCCAATACATAGATCACGTAGCAAGTAGACCAATCACGTCCTAATTTCCTCCAATCAAGGTTAACCACGATACTTACCTCTTTTCGGAACCAAATCAACAATCTTGCATAGCTTTGCCTTTAGCATAAGCGTTCAAACGACTCGAATCTAGTCAAATAATGCCCAAATAAGTAAAAATAAGCATTAGAAACTACCCTAGTATCAAAAAGGTTTGATCTTTAACATATTTAGAAAAGTAAACAAAAAGTAAACCTAGGCCCCCTCAGTTGAAATTCGAAATCAGGACCAAATCCTGATCATCCATTCATCCTTGTGTCCAAATATGTGATTTGTTTCGAGATCCGACTTTATATCAAGGTCTAAATATTTAAAATACAAAGTCCTAAATTTCTACACAAAAATCCTATCTCTACTTTATGAAATCTATGATTTAGGGATACAAATCTATGTAAAGTGATAGAATTTAATTAATAACAAGTTAAATTTACCAACCCTTGAAGTTGGGAGGGAAATTCACTTCAAAAATAGTCTCCCACAAAGTCTAGGTCTCAAAATAGAATAAAATGAGCTAATCGCAAAATCCCCTATTTTTTCCCACTGTAGTTGTAGCAATTGAAAACTCTTGTTTGCAATTGCGTTGCTCACAATTGCGAATCAGTGTTCGCAATTGCGAAAATGGGTAAACAACTTCGAAATTGTGAGGGTCGTAATGCGAATCCAGGTTCGTAATTGCAAAGCTGGGCTCCTTCATCCCATCTTTGAAAGTGCGAGATCCACTTCACAAATGCAAACCTCACATTTCCGAGCAGTTCATCGCAATTACAATGACTGCAGCTCTAACAATACTATGTCTTTCCAAAATAGCTCGAAACCAATCTGAAACTCACCTGAACCCCTCGTCCCTTACTCCAAGCTGCCACATAACTATAATAGCCTCATACGAACATGAAAATAACATCTATAATTAAGAAGCAAGCATCAAAACTCAAGAAATCACATGTTCACATCTTTAAATTTTCAACTTTCCCCAATATCCCAACCAAACACGCGTGTAAGTCCAAAATCACCATGCGAACCTACCAGAGTCATAAATAAATTGATCCATGGTCGTTTACCAAGTATATTGGCTGTGTCCAACTCCAACAACTTTATAGTTCAAAAATCATGGTTTTTTTGTAAAAACATATTTAAACTTTTCAGAAATAAAAAAGGATCACACACACGTCATGAATCATCTAATTAAGCTATTTAAATTCTTAAATCACGAAATGGAAAGCTAGAAATGAGTCGTCATGTCACGCCCCAACCCTGGGGGGCAGGACCGGCACCTGGTAATCGAGCGTACCAACTTGAACTGAGGGACTCTGAATATACAATGTCATGCTGTTGCCAGAGGGCCACATTGCAAGACAATTTGTGAAACAAAATATAAAATTGAACGAAAAATAGCTTTGATAGAACATCAATATAAAGTTCAGCCGACAAGGCCGTCATAACTACTACAGTTGACAAAATAACAAAAATAAACATACAAGGCCTACAAGCCCAGCATACTGCCCTGACTGACATGATATGTGTACAAGCCTCTACTGATAGATGTATTGTGGTCGGAATAGGGTCCCCACCTACCCATAATATATATACATATATCACAATATGTACTCAAAACCCTAGACACGGCAACTCCAAAGGACGTGGAGCTTACCGATCAAGATGAACAAGGACAACACCTATGGAGGAGGTCTACCAGTCAGTCTATCCGAACCTGCATGCATGAAATGCAGCATCCCAAGGAAAGGGACGTCAATACAAAATAATGTACCGAGTGTGTAAGGCAATAGAATAATTGAAATCTGAAACTAAACTGATAATATAATAACTGAAAGTAACTGGGAGTCAAAGATGATCGGGAGATATACTTACCTGCTGATATTGACTAAACTCTCTCAATATAGTAAGTAAAATAGTTGTCCCACCCTATAAGCCTCGGAATGTGTAGTTGCTCGGCCATAGTAGGCTCGTTCATATGCGCTCGGCCATACTAGGCTCAGTATCTCGGCCATTCGGGCTTGCTCATAGGCGCTCGGCCACAGTAGGCTCGGTATATAACTTACCATTTGATCTGAGGTTGCCCAATTGGGGCGTGCCCACCGATTATAGCTCGGTAGTGGTGAAAATGTTGTAATACTGTATATATATAGACCCTCTACCCTCTTGAATGAAAGAAGATAATATTAACTGAATAGAAAGTCCCAATAAGGAAGAATATTGTAACTTCTGAGACTAGGATAATGTGAATAAATTTAGGAATACGAACTTCTCTTTATGTCTCGTTATCAAACACATGTAGTTACGAGATCACGCCAAAATGAAGGAAATGTTTAGCCTTAACATACCTTATTACAATCATTCCAATAACCACGTTGAACTCCTCTCTTCTCACCTTAATCTGCAACAATGATAATAATACTATCATTATGTTACGAAAGGCACAACTATCGCATAACTAACGACAAACTTATTGTATATTAAAACGGGCAGCTTTTCCCCTATAATCTTTACTTCCTCCCAATTCTAGCCAACAAAAACAACACAAGAATACAACAAAAAAAAATATACATCATTTTACAACCTTATATACACCACAAAATACTACAAAACATCCCAATACACCCCAATCTTTTCATACACAAAACGACCGCTGTAGTAGTGTCAAACTGCCCAAAAATATTACGACGAATGACCAGCCCACCATCCTGCATTTATGTGGTCTTTCCCCACACCCTTTCTCTTCCAAAACTCCCTAAAACAGTTGCAAAATACGCAATCAACAGCAACACAAAACAGCCCACAAAACAGTCCACTACAAGTTGAATAACTCGAACTCATGGCTTCCGATCACCGTCCCGTGAGTTTTTGCAATTATAGAACGAATTTCCATACATTTCCACCAGAAAATATGGATGAAAGAGATCAGTAAACTTACCTTATTTGTTGAATATCTCAGCTCCTATCTTGGAATCTTCAACCCCTAGGTTTTCCTCCAACTAGAACTTGAAAAGAAGAGAAAATCTATTAGGGTTTTTGTTCAAGTTTTTGGAGGAATATTGTAGGGGCTTATCTCTGGTTATTTTGCTATATAATGAGTGTAATATTTGCAGGAGATAAGTCCATAAAAGGCCTCTTTGTCCGACCCGAAATAGCCCCTTTTTGGAAATATTTAATCCTCTCATTTAAGCAAGTAGGTGACACGCCTACTTGTCACCAACTGTCTGCGTAGTCTTGCAAAAACATATATATATCTCTACACTCCGATGTCGTATTGACAAATGGTTTAATGCGTTAGAAAATAGACTCATAGATATTCAATTTGATGGGTGCAGAACCCCGTAACTCTATGTATATTGGGAGAAAATCGTAGTGACATTTAAACTAAATTTCAGTAAAACTTATGAACCTAACTTGTGATGACTTTCATCGACTTGTGTTCCACAACTCGCTTGAGTTCAAAACATAACACACGACTGTCATAAGACTAACATAACTCATAATATAACCTCCTTATCATGTTAAGCACTCAAGTCTCACCCTAAAAGTACATGTTGTAATATTCCCAACTTGTCGACGTTCGACGAAACATTATGTTTTTCAATTCTTTTAGCTTTTGAACCTTCCAACCCTCCTTGTACTTGTTGTTCATGATCTTCAATATTTGTAACCTCTGAAGTATCCAGATTAACTTACTTTATATACTTTCAAAGATGATCTCATTTTTGGTCCTACTTTAGTTTGCTTATAACACACTTTTACGTACGAAAATATGGGGTGTAACAGTTACATTCTCCCTCCCTAAGAGAAATGTTTGTCCTCGAACGGACATAGAAATGTTCCGAAACTAGTAAAAAGATGTGGATATCTATTCCTCATATCGAACTCGGACTCCCAAGTGGCCTCCTCAGTTGGCTGACCTTTCCAAAGTACCTTCACAGAAGGAATTTCCTTAGATCTCAACTTTCGAACCTCTTGATTTGTAATAGCTATCGACACTTATTCATAAGTCAGATTCTCATCAAGATGCATTGTGTTCAAGTTGCGACTTGTCATGTGATACTTCCAAAGCATAAAAATATGAAATATCAGATGTACCCCCGTTAGGCTAGGAGGCAATGCAAGCCTATAAGAAACCTCTCCAACTCTCTCTAAGCTCTCAAATGGGCCAATATGAAATATCAGATGTACCCCCGTTAGTCCCGAACCTCATCACGCCCTTCATCGGTGAAACTTTTAAAAGTACCTTCTCACCCTTCATATAAGCCACATCACAGACCTTCTTGTCTACATAACTCTTCTTCATGCTCTATGCTGTACGAAGACAATCCTAGATCAACTTTACCTTATCTAAGGAATAACGAAGCAAGTCTTCACCCAACATTCTAGACTCACCGGGCTCAAACAAACCAATAGGAGAACGGCATCGCCTACTATATAAAACCTTGTATGGTGCCATTTGAATGTTTGACTAGCAGTTGTTGTTGGCAAACTCCACTGATGGTAGAAATTTGTCCCAATGGCCTCCAAAATCAATAACACAGGCCCTCAACATATCCTCAATTATCTGAATGGTTCGCTCAGACTGGACATCCATCTGCGGGAGAAATCAAGTGCTAAGCTCCATGCCTAACTCTCGCTGAACAGCTCTCAAAAAGTGTGATGTGAACTACATGCCATGCTCTAAAATAATGGATATGGGCACATCATGCAAGCGAACAATCTAAGGCCCCATAAATTTTCGCCAAGGAACTTAAAGTTTTGTGGTGCCGAGGTAGGAAAATATGTTCAAAGGTTGTAGATAAGTTCATCGCGGCACAGAGTTTTTGGGTTGTAGAATGCATTGAAGAGTTTGTGGAAATATTTGGCAGAAGAAGGTAATTCGGCGATGAAGTTTGTGACCGCAAAAACCATTTCGCGGGCCGCATACCTATCGCAGAGTTGAGCAGAAAAATAATTGAATTTTTAAGGTTGTTTTGCGATACATTATGCGATCGCATATTTGTTTCACGGTCCGCACTTCCGTCGCAGATTTGGCATGAAGAATTTTGGAGGTGGATTATGTGGTCCATTTCGCGGCCGCATAACTAGTCTGCAGACTGCAGACCTGCCGCAGACTGCAGACCTGCCGCAAACTTGTCCAGGCCAACGTAGTTTTTTGGATCCTTTCTGCGGTCCATTATGCGGGCCACATATCTACTCTGCAGTCCACTTTGTGACTGCGAAGTTGAGTTCGGAGGGTCCATTTTCTTCTTTTATAACCCGACCCCATCTGTTATAAAACTACTTTGGGATTATATTGGTTTGGTTAAATGCCTATTTTAGAGAGAGGGGAGTGCCTTAGGGAGAGAGGTGGAATTCCCAAGTGCTTTGATCATCAATCCTTGCCCCAATCTTGAAGATTCAAGGAAACCACTCACTAGACCATCATATACCACGGTAAGACCTTTTCCTAAAACCTTCATGCAATTGTTATGGGTTTAAGTAGGTTATGGGGTTGGATGCCATGCATGTGACATTAGGTGGTAGTATATGGGGTTGTTGAACTATTTTGGGTAGTATCTTGTAGAAATTGGTTGAGGGAGGAAGGGATTACCATTGTTGAGCTCTTTAGTCGATTATGCATAATAGTGTTTGACAAAATTCCCAAGAGAGTTATATCATGAGAATCCTTCTAATTATTATCCGATATTTTGCTATCTTCCTCTAGATTGATATTGCTAGAAGTTTTGGGATGTTGAAGTAATCTATGGAAAGCTCAAGAAAGGTATGTTTGCTAAACTTCTCTTTTAGAATCGAATTCCATAATGTTCCCATAAATTTCAAGTATGGTTGACTCAGGTTCCTAATTCCCATGTTTTGAGTTGTTCCCAATAAATTCGATTACCCCAAGTACATGTTGTGTTGAAAGATGCATATACTCAAAATGTGTACCCATTGCTCCTACTTATTATGATCTCTTCGAAAAGGTATTCAAGTATGGTTTATATATTAAAATGTTATGACTTCAACACTTGTTTCAAGTGAAAGTCTATTATGCTTAACATGGAAAGAAAACTCTATGCGCCTATGGCTCATATTGCTCAAATATATACTTAAGTCCTTGATTTCAAATACTCTTATTGTTGATAATTTATAAAGATGCTAGAAAGTGAAAGAAGTGGATTGGAGATATAAAGTGTGGCCACCGTGCCAAGAATGTAAGTGATACTTATGGCCAATAGTGCCAATGAAATGAAATGATATGTGAAAGATTATGAAATGAGCCTTGGTTCAACTGTTCCTAATTGACACCGAAAATTGATTTGCCTAAAAGTTTATGTACTCAAGTCATGTTCAAACTTCCCTTATCATATTATGCTCCCCTTAGTGGGGAAATACTCATATATGGTTTTTTAACTAATGCATATGATTTGAACCCATGTTTCAATGGTAAATCATCATGCTATGCTTTGTAAGTATTTCTAGTATTTTTCGAGTTATTACATACTCATGAGTTGAAATTATGTATTGCTTTTTTGGGAAAGAGTATTTCAAGAATAAATGGTGTGTCACTCGTTTATGATTTAGCCAATCATTTACTGCATTTCTTTTGAAGGAAATCCATTGTGTTTAAAGCTTTCAATACTAAGGGATTTTAAGCTTTGATTTCCGGAATATTCTATATGTTGATGTTTACGATCATGGTCATTGGATGTAAAGAAATGAAAGTGTGGAATATGAGATACGGCCATGATGCCATGAATGAAAAATCATATGTATGGCCAAGAGAGATAATGAGATAATGATGTTGTGAGTGGTTGAAAGTACTAATGATGAGATATATGGGGTAAAATGTTATGAGGTGAATGTATTTGTATTTCTGTTTCCTTTGTGTGCAAAACTAATTTTTTGGGAGTATCATTAGCAAACTGAGGAAGGGTGGGTTGTAATGGCCCACACCTGAAACTACATGTGTCGGTGTAGGAGTGGATTGAGATTATTCCCCTTGATTGGGATGAGATTGATGTTTTGTGATTATTCCCCTTAATTGGGATGAGATTGATGTGTTGAGATTATTTCCCTTAATTGGGATGAGATTGATGTTAGCCTTGGGTTTGATGTCGATCCACACGGCATATGTGGGAAGGCGGCCTAGCCAATCGGGTGGAGATCGGATGCCATGTTGCGTGCATGGTGGTTCCTACTCTTGGTAACACCTTTTTTTGCATCACCATCTTAATATACATTGCTCGTGGAGAGATGGCCTAGCCGCTCGGGCTTGATCGGACTCTGTGCTAACAATACGGTGGTATATCGGTGCTAATGATCTCCCAATCAAAAATAGTATTATTTTCGTATTTTGAAAATTATTATGTCTTAACATGGAATTTTGATATCATTGGTTGTTACTTGCGGCTTCCATGGTTTTTCCATTCTTATATTTTGCATTCGATTTTAAAAGAGGGCATCTAGCTTCACATACTAGTACTATTCCACATGTACTAACGTCCCTTTTGCCAGGGGCGCTGCATCCACAATGGATGCAGGTGGTTCATAAGCGGGAATCTTTGATCCCCGCTAGCAGTTACTCTCCATTCAGCAGGTTTTGGTGAGACCTATTCTGTTTCGGGCCTTACGTCACTTGACATTGTACATTGTGTTTTGAGGTATAGTCGGGGCCTTGTCGCCGGAATTTCCATAACACTCTTATGTTGTACTTAGAGGCTCCGTAGACATGTTATGGGTGGTGTACGATGTTGGGTAATGAACTAGAAGTGTTGGTATTGGCAAATATGTTTTCCTCCTATCTATAAACATGTAATATTTTTGAAATCATTAATGGATATCCTTTGAGTACTGGAAAAGAATGTGGAGCACTTTACTCTTCTCATGTCTATCTCTTGCTGCTGATTCGTATATTGTTAATGGGAAAGGTTGGGTAGAAGGCATCAAGTAGGCTTGCTTAACCGAGGTATCTCGATTGAGCGCCGGTCGCGCTCTCCGAGGT
The DNA here is from genome assembly GCA_002018475.1 of Nicotiana obtusifolia. Taxonomy (NCBI): domain Eukaryota; kingdom Viridiplantae; phylum Streptophyta; class Magnoliopsida; order Solanales; family Solanaceae; genus Nicotiana; species Nicotiana obtusifolia. The sequence continues at coordinate 47,173 of MCJB01028005.1, forward strand.
CGGGGTGTGACAAACTTGGTATTAGAGCCTATGGTTTAATACTATCCTAGGATGTCTCGAAGCCGTGTCTTATAGAGTCCTTCTTATTGGTGTGTTGTCGACCACATCTATTATTAGGAGGCTACTTGGACATTTTGTAATGTCACCCTTCTTGGATACTCAAAATCGTGCGATAGAGCTCATGATAGGAAGCTAATTTCCTCATCATGCCTTCTCTTCTAGATGAGTAGTCCACGAATTTGAAGCAACGAAGAGGGAGTGACCCCGCCATTGAATCTGGGGGAGATTACACAAGAGTTTGTTAGGAGAATGGGTCAAGCCGTGGAGGGATTGGAAGAACTAGTTGCTAGGGGAAGTGCCCTTGTTCCTATCAATGTCACCGCGCCACCCGATCATGCGGTGTGAGCACCTAAGAAACAAAAGACGGTTGTTTTATTTGTAAGAAACGCCACTTAGGTTTATATTGGATGGCTCTTGAAATATGTTATGGTTGCGGAAAAAAGGGGCACAAGAAGAGCAAATACCCTAGGTTGGGTACACCCAGCCAGGTCTGCCCGATATGTGGGAGGGAACATTTAGCGTCGTATTGTGAGTATGCTCAGGAGTGTGTTAGGGGTGGTAGGCTTGGGAAATTCAAAAGGCCCATACAACAAGCTGGTATAGAGATTGTTAATCTCGACAAGGGGGCCCGAAGGAAGGATAGGGGGAATGCTTATGATGTATGCAAAAATGGTAAAAATCAGGTTAGTGGGGCGAGTCAGTTTAGCGGACCTCGTCCTTGTTGCGAGAAGTGTATGAGATGTCATTGGGCGTATGTCACTATGGAACCAATGTATGTTAGGGATGTGGAGTCGAGGGGCATCAGTTAAGGCACTGGTCCGTCATCTTAAAGTACCAAGTAAGTCACTTCTTTCTTCATTATTTAGAACACCACATGATTTTCCTTGTCGTATACGTACATCTGCATTGAAGATCCTACATAAATATGGTCTTAACAAGACACCAAATCACAAAACATTGCATGTACCTACCTTTTTGAACGAGAAACATTATTCGTGAAGTCTCTTTCCAATTCTCTTACTTACGACCTCTTGAGGAACTGAGTTCTATAATAATTTCCTTGAATTGAGTTATAACCCTAAGGTTAATACTTCCCACTTGCTTCCCTAAATTCTCAACAAGGGACTCTACTTGATGAATTCCTTATAGAACCTTCTAATTCAAATGGTTTACATCTTCTCACATGTGCACGCGTCATAATAACATTTACCTACATGGCATCGAATCTAATGTAAGACAACCTAATGCTGAGATCTTACTTGAGCCACTCTTTCTCTCTCTCCTGTGTATGTGGCTCACATAGTTTGAACGGTCAATTTACTCCCATTGTGAACATTATCATGAAACCTTTTCACGGTTTAGTAACATAAGAGCATATCTCAGCACCTATCATACGTGTTCATGTCAATTGAAAGGGTCACTTGTCCACATACATCTTCTCTGAAATTTGAGGTCCTCACAAATTCATCATAGGAAGATCTTTTGTTTTCCCATCTTAGTATAACTTTAATGTCCACCTAGATCATTCCGTCGTGAGTAACTCACCTTTTCCTAGTATTGTAGTTGCCCATGACGTGGCTTGATATTGCAGTTTGGGAGTTATTATGGCAAAAACAGGTCCAGCTCACAACAAGTGTCCATTCTCTCTTTACACCTCTACAACATGTTCTAATTGTGATCCCTATTTAGTGAACTTATTGTGCTAGTCTCTTGACACTTACGATAACCATGAGAGAGCGTGTCCTTCGACGAGTCGCTTTAGCACTACCTTTTCCATAGGATCCTAAATAGACTCTCTATCAAGACCGAATACGCTTTCGGGGTTATCATAGCATCACATATGTTTCTCATGTTCTTCTTTTCCTTCATTCATTAGCATCTGGGTACTTTCCTCAAGTCACAAAACCCATGGCAAGCTCATTATGAACATTCGCAAACCTTCCATGATTACTCTATAATGCCTCCCTACGTTTCGTTATCTTTAAGACTCGTCTTTTAGAGTCATTTACTATGTCATTATCATGTGCGGAGAGTTTACTGTCCTTAACATCCCACATCCCTGGGTGGATAGGGGTTTATCATTTTCCTTTCTCCTCGGAGCATCATATTAACCATTAGAACTTCTCCAACTCATGCATGATTACATCACAATATTAGGATGTCCTAGATACATGGTTTCACTCGTGTATGGTTGAAGTTAAGTAGTCTAAACGCAACCTTTCCCTCCCAACTTCATGTGGATGTTTCAGATTTTGGAACATATCATGAGCATATTGATCTGAAAGACAAGTTTATTGCATCTCTAGTCCTCTTATATAGGATCAACTATCGAAAAGGGTTAAGCTGCCAGAATAATAACCTCACAAGTGTTCAACCTCTTTTTTCAACCTCATGGGCTTGGGGTAGATTCCTTGTGTCAGATACTGTTAAGAGCGTAATGCAACTTCATGTATTTTTGAAAACTCTATCACATTCATGGTGCAAGAATCTTCTCCTCTCAAGTTAAACTAATTTTCCCTACACTCAAGGAGGCAATTGGTGTCACGCACTTGGCTATTCCTCCTTAAGGCTTACTTTTTGCCGAGCAAGGAACTTATGGAATGAAGCAATTGTTATAATCCCTTTCATAACCCATCGTCTTCCAAGAATAACTGATGCTAAAGTCTTTATCTTCCCGATCATACCTCCCATGTATCTCATGTCTAAAATGACTCACTTCTTTTACATCTTAAGATCATCAACATGGTTCGCACATTATCAAGGCAACTCTAGGTCTCATTTGCTGAAGCGATGATGTCATCATAATGAATAACCATGTCAGCGTTATTGGTAGTAACCCTCATATCTCGTCGGATATAACTCCCCGAAATGCCGCTACTCAACACATTGATGGATTCTCGAACAATGCCAGATCAAACTCGAAACCTTGTTGTTCCTATTTGTAGTAGATCTCTCGGGAGTTGTAGCTTCAAATATGTCAAATAAGAAACATTATTCCCTGATCAAGCATATTGGATAGGAAACTCTATGGTCATATTCATTCAAGCAAATGGTAAAATAAGGACGAGGAGGGGGTCGAAGGTTGCCACAAGTTTAATTCGGGTATTCGACATAGCGATTTTGAGTTGAAGGAAGTGAACTAGTTGTTCTCAAGATTTTCTCCATGATGATTTTATGTGAATTGTTAATAAAGGTAAAGTAGGTGCAGTAAACATTGGGCCTTATGGAATATTGAAGGAAATAGGCCGAAGTATGAGTATGATGTCCCCCGTCATTGTCCTCCATACACCCAGTGCTTCATGTGTCTATGTCGAAGAAGGTAGCTGGAAATCCTTTGTCTATCTTTCGGGTGGAGGCTATTGAAGGTGAAGTTAATGGATAATTGTCTTATGAGAGGTACCTAATTGTCATCCTTGTTAGACGAGTCCTGAAGTTGATATTTCCTCCGTCAAGTGCTATGGCAATGTCTGTGAGTCGAGGAGGTCACCTCGAAGGCCGAGGATATTGTGGAAAGAAAATATTCTCACTTGTTTGTACAGACAGATGGTTGCGATTCGAATGGTACTTCCTATATGTTACAATTTAAATTTGTACAGTTCATATCAAGATACCACTTTTAGTTATGTAGTGCCTGTAATGTTGAGATTGGTGATGTCGATATATATATATATTGTGATACTTTGTTGAGTTGTGGATGTGTTGTTAGGAATGGTTTTGGTGATTCTCTGACGGGTGGATAGGCCCAATTACAGGGGAGACTTTGCCAAAATTTCTGAATAATTTGGGAGTTAGTCAAAATTTGGAGGCTTGAGACGTGTGAAAGAAGAGATGTGTTACATTGGGGGTTTTTGGGACTCTACTCCTCATTCGAGGACGAATGATCCTAAGAGGGGGAGGATGTAAGGCCCCATAAATTTTTTCCAAGGAATTTAAAGACTTGTGGTGCCGAGGTAGGAAAATATGTTCGAAGGTTAAAAATAAGCTCGCTGCGGTACATACTATTTGGGTTGTAGAATGCATTAAAGAGTTGGTGGAAATTGTTTTGCAGAAGAAGGTGATACTGCAGTCAAGTTCGCGACTATAGAACCATTCCGCTATTTCGCAGTTCGCACTTCTGTCTTATATTTGGCATGAAGAATTTTGGAGGGGGATTCTATTGTCTATTTTGCGGCTGCATAACTAGTTTGCGGATCGCAGACCTGCCACACACTTGTCGAGGCCAGCCCAGTTTTTGGGACAGTTTTTGCGGTCCCTTTTGCGGGCCGCATATCTGTTATGTGGTCCACTCTGCGACCGCAGAGTTGAGTTCGGAGGGTCCACTTTTTATTTTTATAACCCGACCCTATTTCTTATAAAACTACTTTGGGGTTATCTTGGCTAGGTTAAATTCCTATTTTAGAGAGACGGGAGTACCTTAGAGAGAGATGTGAAATCCCAAAGAATTTTGATCATCAATCCTTCCCCCAATATAGAAGATTCAAGGGAACCACTCACTAGACCATCATCTACCCGGGTAAGACCCTGTCCTAACACCTTCATGCAATTGTTACCAGTTTAAGTAGGTTATGGAGTTGGGCATAGGCCCTGCATGTGAAATTAGATAGTAGTATGTAGGGTTGTTGAACTATTTTGGATAGTTTCTTGTTGAAACTGGTTGAGGGAGGAAGGGATTACCATTGTTGAGCTTTGTAGTCGATTTTGCAGATAGGTATTTGACAACATTGCCAAGAGAGTTATATCATGAGAATCCTTCTAATTATTATCCGGTTTTGCGCTATCTTACTATAGATTGATATTGCTAGAAGTGTTGGGACGTTTAACTAATCTATGGAAAGCTCAAGAAAGGTATGTTTGCTACACTTCTCTCTTAGAATCAAATTCCATAATGTTGCCGTAAGTTTCAAGTATGGTTGGCCCAGGTTCCTAATTCCCATGTTTCGAGTTGGTCCCAATAAATTTGATTATCCCAAGTGAGTGTTGTGTTGAAAGATGGATATACTCAAAACGTGTACCCATTGCTCCTACCTTATTATGACCTCTTCGAAAATGTATTAAAGTATTGTTTACGTATGAAAATGTTATGACTTCAACACTTGTTTCAAGTAAAAGTCTATTATGCTTAACTGTGAAAGAAAACTCAATTCGCCTATGGCTCATATTGCTCAGATATATACTTAAGGCCTTGAGTGCAATGCTCTTATTGTTGATAGTCTATAAATATGCTTGAAAGTGAAAGAAGTGGGTTGGAGATATAAAGTGTAGCCACCATGCCAAGAATGAAAGTTATACTTGTTGCCAATAGTGCCAATGAAATGAAATGATATGTGAAAGATTATGAAATGAGCCTTGGTTCAACTGTTCCTAATTGACTACGAAAATATATTTGTCTAAAAGCTTATGTACTCAAGTCATGTTCAAACTTCCCTTATCATATTATGCTCCCCTTAGTGGGAAAATACTCATATATGGTCTTTTAACTAATGCATATGAATTGAACCCATGTTTCAATCGTAAATCACCATGCTATGCTTTGTAAGTATTTCCAATATTTTTTAAGTTATTACATACTCATGAGTTGAAATTATGTATTGTCCTTTTGGTGAAAAGTATTTCAAGAATAAATGGCGTGTCACTCGTTTATGATTTTAACTTGTGCTTCAATTGCCAATCATTTCCTCCATTTCTTTTGAAAGAAATCCATTGTGTTTAAAGTTTTCAACACAAAGAGATTTTAAGCAATGATTTCTGCAATATTCTATATGTTGATGTTTACGATCATGGTCATTGGAAGTAAAGAAATTGAAGTGTTAAATATGAGATATGACCATCGTGCCATGAATGAAAAATCATATGTATGGCCAAGAGAGGCAATGAGATAATGATGTTGTGAGTGGTTGAAAGTAATAATGAAGTGATATATGGTGTCAAAGGTTATGAGGTGAATGTATTTGTATTTCTGTTTCCTTTGTGTTCTATAAAAAAATATTTTTTGGAGTATCATTGACGAACCGAGGAAGAGTGGGTTGTAACGGCTCACACCCGAAACTACAAATGTCGGTGTAGGAGTGGATTGAGATTATTCCCCTTGGTTGGGATAGGACCTAGTTATTCTTATTATAATCAAGTGGTGATTGTTAAAGCTGAGTATGATTACTTTACATCTAGATGTTAATCTAGACTAGACACCTGAGTTAAACTTGTTTTGGTATTATATTTTCTTCATCTATAACCCCTCTCCCTTCATGGCATGTTTAACTCTATTCAATAATGTGCAAAGCTCTCCTATCTATATGAAGACACAACTTCACTTGAGGCGTTCAAATATAACTAACTAAATACTATATGCTCCCTGTTTGACTCCTGATCTCATGCTTTGTCCTGAACTACCCAGCCCTTTCCTTATTATCAATCTAAAACTGAATCTAATTCTTGAACCTTGTAAGAAGTCCCTGTTTGATACTGTATGAATATGATTGCTTGTCTGAGACTAATACTGTTAGGAATATGATCTTGTTGAGCCCTTAGGGATTCCATGTTCAAATCTGTAAACCTGCAGTCATGTTGAGAGTTTGTTCATGTTTCTGATATCTTTGGTAACTTATGTAAAAGGTGCTAGTTGTGACTATTTGTATGAACCTTTATTAATACCTCTTGAAATTTCAAGTAATGTTGTTAACCCGTGCATGTGCTAGTAGCAAGCTAACCAGTGCATCATTAGTTTGGTAGGAGAGGAACATCCGCATTACTTACTATATATATGAACTATGTATTCCTCACTTTCCTTTTGAGTATGTTCTTCCTTAATGATCAGACCCCTTAACAGTATGTTATGATGTTTCTACTTCTCTCTTATGGGTGTTCGAAAGTATGACCTTTAGATTTACTTCATATTTATTCTTTATTTAGTATCAAATGTAGTATGTGTGCCCTGAAGTTATTCTACTAGGAACGAAAGCATACCTTTGTGGTAAGTGATACTGTAGCACATCGTTTACACTGAAAGAGCCTCATTGGCACTCAAACCCATAGGGAAAATAACTCATTAGTGGTTAAGAATATTTGGGACAGGAGTTTGACTCTATGTTGGGCTGTTCTTCCCGGCACAAGCATTGCTCTGGGCCTTGAGTCCGTTGGGGACTTTGAAATGTCAGGGTATTCAAAGGGAGCATCGACTTTGACTAGAACTCCCTCCTTAGCCCTTAATTCCTTGATACTTTTGGTTCCTCAGGGGTTTAGTATTTAATGACAACTAAAGATTTTCAATGTAAATTAGTAGACATGCATAACTACCACATTAGTATAATTTCTCATAGCGTTAGACTACTGATGTTTTAATTTTATTCCAGTCGTCTATTTATATATGTTTCATGCATGGTTAAATATATTGAATACATGGAGCATGTGTCTAGTGACTTTCTTTCTCTTTTGGGCATGTACACTCATTTGGGCCTGCTAAGTTCCTAAGGTACTCAGGCCTAGTCCCAGCCTTGTCACATTTTCTGAAGAGTCAAAAGTCAGCTGTGGCGGCATATCTCTCTACTGCTGAGCCTGCCTTCTTGAGGCCCAATTAACACAGTCCAGTCCTCTTTCCCTCAATTCTTTTCATTATTATCTATTGCTTCGCTAATCTAGTTTACTGCTTCATTACCTTTTATCTATTACCCTGTTGCTTTTTTCGCTTTATTGTATTTTTTTATCATGTATTTAACACTCATATATTAGATCACGTACTTTATCTTCATGCATTAATATCACATGAAACATAGGCAAGCTTTAAATAACATAAGAATTAGTTAGTAATTAATCTTCACTTAGCTTATTATAATTTACTCCACTCTTTACTATGTCATCACTCACTTGCCTTTTCTTGAAAGATTTTTGATGCCCAGAATTTAGTCAAAATAACAGTCTTTACTATCAAGAGATAAATCATATTTTTATAAACAACTGAAGTACCATTGCCCAAATGAATTTTCAAAAGACCGCTTCTCTTCAGATTTTAGAAATCAAGGTACATTCAGGTTCACCTTCATACAAATACCTTTTAGAGTTATATGAACACCATCGACTGTCTTCATAACATAACCTCATTCTACAAGCCATATAAAATATATACCACTTATATACCTATTTCAAAACTCTTTAACATATCACAAAACTCCTTTATAAATTCACATTCCTCTTATGTCTCACATTCCCTTTATATGCTCTCCCTTAGATATACAGTAAGCCGTACTTTTAAATACTAATCAAGCATAGTACAAATAACTGATTCCTTAAAATTAGTCTAATTCCAATGGAGCTACCTCAGGTAGATTTTAAGGGGTATTTAAAACATTCCCTTTAGAAGAATAAGAACCTTTACCCATTGCATACCTATAAGGAACACGACTTAGTAATTAAATAGGTACCCTTGTATACCCTTAAATATTTGGTAGCGACTCTCTTCTATCAACAACAGAGAAACCACAAGTAGTATCTTGTTTTGTCTAGTGCAAAATAAGGTGCAACAACATGGCGACTTTGCTGGGGACTTATACTTAGGTTCTGACCTTAGCAGACTTAGACTAATTTGGCATCTAGATTTATACATTGCAAGATAAATTGCAATTACGTGCTTACCTACTTTATCTACTCTTTATAATTATCATGCATATTGCTGCTATGCCCTTTTCTGTTACTGCTTAATATACATTGTCATCACGTTTCTTCCTATCAAGTCTTTGCTGTACACTATCACACACAATGGCACACGAGGGTTGTCTATTACACCCCTCCGAACCTTATTTTCAAAACTCTCTAGCTTCAGAGAATGGCTTTATCAGATCAACTCACATAACTTCTCGTAGTCTTCAGTCCAATTCAAAAGTAGTAAACTCTCTACTCTAGTAAAATAGATCATACTGAAAAAACCTTCGGTGAGACGGTCATTGGCACTGACACACAATTAGGAAAGCCACCCTAATGGCAACAGGTCATGCACCCAATGACACAACTTCTATGGAACGGCAAACAGACCTAACAAGACACTTAAAGATCCAAAGCAAACACTTACCCAAATATGTTTCTTTTACCAACCTCAGAAAAATGGAAATCAACCGAGTCATCCCAGAGATCAGCATGGTAATGGGAGCACCACATAAACTGAAACAGCGGTGGAAGAATATTCGTGGGGAGCACAAAGATGAGGTTTGGACGCATTTGGGGGCATTAACAGCATTGCCGAATATCCAAGCACACAGGATGCTCACTCGCCTGTTGATAGAATTTTGAGATCCAGGCTAAGGTAGTGTTCAAATTTGCTAACTGTGAGTTTGTATCAACATTAGAAGAAGTCACAAGTTTCACAGAACTACCGTTCAACGGAAGAAATCCAATAGTGCCAGTTATTATGCCTGGTTACTGGTTCTTGGATGCCTTAGGCCTTGCCAACAATAGGAGTCTCAGAAGTATCAAGGACATATGGGTGTGTCTCTACCAGCTGTTCAACATATTTGGGCACCATGAAAGCTACAAGTTGTATTAAGAGGAGTTTTAATGTGACCAAGCAACGTGGGAGAGTCTCAGGCCTATACATTCTCAATGGCACTATTGGGACTATTGGTCTTCCCCTAGAGAACGGGTCGGATTAATATTAACCTATTACCTGAGGTTCTGGCGACCTTCCGGGGCAACCTTCAAGCTACTTTAGTGCCTATGGTGTTAGTTGAGATGCTGAGGGATTTGTCCGCATGTGCACGAGGGTATGATTTCTCCAAAAGTTGTGACTTGCTGCTTCAGATTTGGGCTACTGAAGATTTCTTCCAGTGCGAGGCCACCGTCGACTACTTTGTGGGCGTCAGCAATATGATCCGTAGCCACAATGAAAGAATGAGATGTTGGATCTCCCTAAATGGGCTAGAAGAATAGAGGGAAGCACTGACCAACCTGAGCGGGGAATGGATCAACTAGCAGCTCTCCTGCTTAGGCGAAAAGGCAATCTTGAGGACTCCTCGAAAATACTTCATTGAACTGATCGGACTTGGAGGTATTCATCCATACTCACCCCTCGGGTCCTCAGACATTTCGGGATGATCCAAGATGTGCTTTTATGGACATGGATAGCGCTATACGAGGATGAGTATAACGGGCAGATTGTAGTTCCCAGTATAAGAAAGCTACAAGAAGAGTGGAAAGACCTGGTAACAATGCCTATGGGTCAAAACTCATGGTGTACTCCTGAGTATTAAATCTGGATCAACGAGGAGGAAGAGCTGGCCCAGCCAAGTTGAGAGAGTATAGCCTAGTTAGAGGACGCAGTTGCAGCGTTGCAAATTTACCATGAGATCCTGCCACATTACCTTGTGACCACTTCAATGCAATGCCAGGTGGTCCCAGGATCCATTGACCACATGTTTCCACCTACTGAAGACGAGGGCCGGGTAATGGAGTGCATCCAGTAAGAGTCCAACATAGGGCCAGCAGAGGAGGAGGAGTCGATGTTCAACAATGACGAGGAGGTGTTAGAGGAAGAACCGGAGGGGATCCGGAAGAGGAGCTAGAAGAAGAGGAGGATATGGGAAATGACTCAGGGGATAGTTATTAGAATTGGTTAATTTCCCTTCTCGCCCACTTTGTACCCTTTATCTCCAGTTCTCTCGTTACTTTACAAAAGAGCAAGCTGTCCAGACATATGCCGTTCTATGAAATAGTGATGTAATCTTTATATAAGTCCAAATTATCAACGACAACGAATTGCTTCGGATCTAAATGTTTCTCAAATATCTGCGAATTAGGCCAACCTCCAGCAATGAGACGTCCCTGCGAATTCTAGCAAAAGCGCTAGCTGTAATGCACGAATTATTTGCTCTTTTTGATTACCTGCTCGTATAAAATAAAGAAACTGATTCTTGTTTATTTTTCTTTTCTTTCTTCTTATTTTTCTTACACTTCATTTTTATCCCCCGAAAAGAAAAAAAGTTGGTTTGTGTCAACCAAAACTGGCGGAGCCAGCATACAATTTGAGGTCAAAGGGAAAGATGTCAGCAATAGAAGACCCAACTGAGCATGCTCTGGTCATAGCCGACAGCCCGGGATGATCGGTGGAAATGATAAAGCCAAGAATGATGAACACGTGGCCAGGATGGTCCAGGAAATGGAGCCTTTAAGGGAGGAGGTACAACATATAAGGGAACTAGTGCACCTGGCCGTGACAACTTCCTCAACCACCTCGATTCCCTTCTTTGGATTCACTCCCTGACCAATTTCCGTCCACATCACGCCAAAATAACAACACCAGGAATTCAGCTCCTACCACTGAAGTCATTCCTCCGGTGACCTCGGCTAACCCACCAAATCCCCCTATCCAAACTCTATATGTACCACAATACATTGATATATCACAAAACCCACTTATTACTACTAATGCAACTATCCCTCCTCGCGACAGGGTCACTTTTACCACCAACCAACACATAGCTGTAGCACATGCTGCCACCATGAGCGGTACATTCCCCCTGTATATGCTATTTCTAAACATACCTTTACAGCACATGTCACGGTCAGGGTGCCTTATGAGATTGACCAGTACGCCGAGATGGAGAGGGAAGCCAAGCGTAATGAAGACGAGTCAGTATCTGGGTAGTTGCAAATGTTGAGAATGCAAATGAAAAGCCTCTAATTTTCCTAGGGAAGTGAAAGTTTGGACTACGAGGATCTGTGTATTCATCAACATGTGCATATGCTAGCTGGGTATAAACCCCCTAAGTTTGATATCTTCGAGGGTAAGGGTAATCCTCACGTACATTTGAGGGCACATTATGACAAGTTAGTCAGAGTGAGGAGTAACGAGAAGATAAGGATGAAGTTATTTATAAGAAGTTTGACGGGAGAAGCACTCACCTGGTATACCCGACCGGATCCGTGTAATTGGAGAACTTGGCAAGATATGGTGGAGGACTTCATGAATCGTTTTTCGATTCAACAAAGAGATCACTCATGATTGGTTCGCACTGCTGAACCTGCAGAAAAAACCACCCAAGTCGTTCCAAGAATATGCACGCCGGCGGAGGCCAGAGGCTCATGAGGGAATATACTTTGAAAAGATGATGGGAATGATGGGACAAAAATTCCACTAGCTGGTCAATGATGTGCCGGAGAATTTCGGCACATTTTGATACTAATTGCTTAGACTTTAACTTGTTTTACATGCAATTTCCCTAAGTACTTATGTAACTTTAGTATTTTTGCAGTGTATGAGATGAAAGGGCCCAAGAGCATGGAAAAGAGTTCAAAAAGCCACAAAAAGACAAGAAAAGAGCAGAAAAGCATCGCAGAGGTGGAAATGCGATCGCAAATATCACATGCGAGCCGCATACTTCACATCAAGATCGCAGATTAAGACAGACTTCTGGGTAAAATTTCACGTCAAGAATGCAGTCGCATATACGATCGCATAACCTGTCTGCGAGCCGCAGATTGTACACAGAGATCACAGACCAAAACAGAATCCTGGGTGGAGATCAATGTCAAGAATGTGGTCGCATTTGCGATCGCATAACGTGTTTGGAGCTGCAGAAGCAACCGCAGACCAAGCATGAAGACTGCTGAAGGAAGAAATTGCGATACAAGATGTGGTCGCATTTCCACAATGCGGAACGCGAACCATGAATGCGGTGAAGGCACAACTAGGTTGAAATCTGCGACAGACGTGTCAAAATTGCAGACCACATTTTTGTTATGCGACAGAAATAAGGTCGCATTTTTTACTTCAGGGCAGATTAGTCCGAAGTTTGCCTCGATTTTTGGGCCTCTATAAATAGGTCTACTAGGGTTTTGTGGGCGCTATCTTGTCAGACTTTAGAGCTAAAAAGACAAGGCTTGAATATTCCTCTCTTTTGGAAGCTTTTGGGTCAAGAATCTTCTACTTTGTAAGCGTTATGACAATTAATATTCTTTTGATTTCAGATTTTAGTATGAGTAGCTAATTTTAAACACTAAGGTTGTGAACCCTAAATGGGTGTGATGTTATTGGATGTTCAACATCGAATATATATTTAACAGTTGATTGGTATTTATTTACTTCTCATTCTTTAATTATTGTTAGTGGTTGTAAACATTAACAAGTGCCATTAAATTCCATCTTTGCTTAGGAAAGCGGGGTAGAATTTGGTAGAAGTAAATATTAAAGACTCAAGGCTTTAAACATTGTTTAATAAAATCGCATAGGAAGGTTTTAATTTGGCATAAATTGATTGTTCTTAATCAAAATTCTTTTATATTTGCAAAAATCATAAAGAGGAAATATTACCCAACTACTGAAAAATATTGGGTAGTCACTTAGACATCAATTGCGTATCAAAAGAATCTTCAGTTAGAAATATATCATATTGACATCGATAGCATTACGCTTCATTAATGGGGACACAACCTTGGTTTCTTTAATCATATTATTTATATTCTCAATATTGTAATTAGATTTTATTTAAAATCAAACTCAATTTATACTCTTGTTACGATTTACTGGATAGAATTACGATTGTAGTTGAGTAATACGCTAATCAAGTAACCTTTTCACACCTATTCCCTGTGGGATTCGACCCCAACCTTCTACATGGGCTTGGATCCGATGAACCAATCTATAGCCAATAATGCAGCTGCCGGATCTTTCATGGATAAATTATTTGCTAGGGTGACACAAATACTTGATAAAATGGCAAAGCATAATCAAGCATGGCATTCTGAGGACTCCACAGGTGGAATTGGATATGGCTCTCCTTCCTTAAGCAACATGATCAAGGAAAATCAAGAGAGAGATCAAGTGATTGCTGAGCTTTCTATGAATGTTAATGTGTTGACAAAGATGTTCACCGAAAACCAAAAGAAGAAAGTAAATGTGGTTGAGAATGTGCATCCCGTACCAAATGAAGATTTTGAGGAAGCAAATTATGTCAACAACTCTCAACGAGGGTATTAGAGGCAACACTACCAAGGACAAGGATCATAAAATCAATGGAGGCCAAAACCGCAAGGGCAAGGTCACCAACAATGGCAAAACGACCAAGGTGGCTCAAACCAAGGAAACTGGAACAACAATAACAACTTTTCAAATCGAAGTTCGAATCCCTATGTTCCCCCAAAGGTTCAATACTCAAATGAAGGTTCCTCAAGTGAGTCTAAGTTGGAAAGTATGGTTGAAAGGATACTGCAAAATCAAGAAAAATCAGACAATTCCATGAGGAACATGACCGAGTTGGTTGGCTCTCATTCTGCAGCCATTCAAAAATTAGAGATGCAAATAAGAGATCTCTCTCGGGAGCAACATCCACAGCAAAAAGGAACAGTCCATAGTGATACAATTGCGAACCCAAAGGGTAGTGGGAGTGGCCCAACTTCTCATGTCATGGCAATTACTACCAGGAGTGGGAAGGTACTACAAGGAGCGGGTGAACAAGTGGTTGAGGTAGAAGAATTTGAAAAAGGGGTTGAGGTTGAAGAGCCAAGTGTTGTTGAAAGTGAGAAAATTCCAAAAGATGTGCAAATCCAAGAGGAGACCTGAGAAGTGGTAAAGGAAAAGGCAAAAGAGACACCAAACATTGTTCCGCCTATTCCTAGACCTCCTCCTCCTTTTCCTCAAAGACTTGTAAGAAGGGTTGAGGATAGCAAGTTTGAGAAGTTTTATGACATTCTAAAGCAATTATCGGTAAACATCCTGTTCTTGGAAGCTTTTCAAGAGATGACGGGCATTGCCAAATATTTGAAAGATTTGATCACCAAGAAGAGGACCACCAAGAATGAGGTGGTGAACATGACTCACCGGGTTAGTTCCATTATTGCTACAACCTCCGTTCAGACGAAAGAAGACCCGGGGGCTTTTACTATTCCATGTACTATTGGGGCGCGTGATTTTGCAAGGGCCCTTTGTGATAATGGGGCTAGCATTAACTTAATGTCGCTTGCCATTTACAAACAAGTGGGGTTAGCAATGCCAAGGCCAACAAGTATGAGATTGCAAATGGCCGATCGTTCCATCAAGAGACCGGTAGGAATTGTTGGTGATGTGATTGTAAAAGTGGGAAAGTTTCATATACCCACTGATTTTGTAATTCTTGATTGTGCTGTTGACAAAGAAATCCCTATTATCTTGGGGAGACCATTCCTAGCCATGGGAAGAGCACTCATGGATTCGGAACGGAATGAAATCAAATTCCATGTGAATGATGAAGAAGTCACATTCCAAGCAAGTACGGGTATGAAGCTACCGCATGAGTTTGAAAGCATTTCGGTGATTGATATTGTTGATGAGGTGGAAGATGCAGTTGAAATGAAAATGGAGGAGCAATGCCTCGGTGAAGCATTGGCGGCCCTTTTTTCGTGAACTTTGACGGTGAGGATATGGATGGTTTTATGGAGTCGGTAAATGCATTGGAGGGGCGTGGTTCTTATTCTTATGCTCCAGCAACTCTCTCTCAACTTGAAGAATAGATCTACACCTCCCATAAAGCCATCTATTATTGAGCCACAACAACTAGAGCTCAAACCACTTCCTCCGCACTTGAGGTATAAATTTTTGTTGAAGGTCTTGAAGGAGCATAGGCAAGCCATTGGATGGACAAATGCAGACATTCGTGGGATCCCCGCTGGAATTTGCGAGCATAAAATCCAATTGGAAAGTGGGACCAAACTGAGTGTGGAACATCAACGACGGTTGAACCAATCAATGCAAGAGGTTGTAAAGAAAGAAATCATCAAATGGTTGGATACCGGGGTAGTCTACCCCATTGTCGATAGTTCTTGGGTGAGCCCGGTGCAATGCGTGCCGAAAAAAAGAGGCATAACTGTGATTGAAAATGAGAAAAATTAGCTTATCCCAACAAGAACGGTAACCGGCTGGAGGGTGTGTATGAATTATCGGAAACTCAACAGTGCCACATGGAAGGACCATTTCCCTATGCCTTTTATTGATCAACTGCTTGATCGGCTAGCGGGAAGGTCATTCTATTGTTTCCTTGATGGATATTCCGGCTACAATCAAATAAACATAGCATTGGACGATCAATAGAAGACGACATTCACATGCCCCTATGGAACATTTGCTTTTAGTCGGATGCCATTCGGTTTATGCAACGCTCCGGCTACTTTTTAAATATGCATGAGGTCTATCTTCTCCGACATGGTAGAAGATTTTCTAGAAGTTTTCATGGATGACTTCTCAGTGGTAGGTGAGTCTTTTGAGCATTGTCTCAACAATCTTAAATAAGTGCTCAAGAGATGTGAAGAGACCAACCTTGTGCTCAATTGGGAAAAATGTCAGTTCATGGTGGATGAAGGCATTGTGTTGGGGCATAAAATTTCAAGGCATGGCATAGAGGTAGACAGGGCAAAGATAGAGATCATTTCTAAGCTTCCTCCACCTACTTCCGTTAAAGGTGTTAGCAGTTTTTTAGGGCATGCCGGTTTCTATAGGCGCTTCATCAATGATTTCTCCAAGATTGCAAATCCTATGTGAAGACTCCTTGAGAATGATGCCAAATTCGTGTTTGATGAGAAATGCCTCAAAGCTTTTGAGGAGTTGATTAAAAGGCTCACCACGGCACCTATTATTGTCACACCCGATTGGTCACTTCCTTTCGAGCTTATGTGTGACGTCAGTGGTGTAGCCATTGGAGTAATGCTTGGCCAACGTCACAACAAAGTTCCTCACCCAATTTACTATGCCAGTAAAACACTCAATAGGGCACAAATGAATTACACAGTGACTGAACAAGAACTTCTGGCCATTGTTTATGCTTTTGAGAAGTTCCAGGCTTATTTGTTGGGTTCCAAGGTGATAGTGTACACAGATCATGCATCTCTTCGCTATCTCATGGCAAAGAAGGATACAAAGCCTAGGTTGATTTGATGGGTTTTGTTGCTGCAAGAGTTCGACTTTGAAGTCAAGGATCGCAAGGGGACTCAAAATCAAGTGGCGGACCATTTGTCAAGGGTTGAAGAAGCAGGGAGACGAAAGGGAGATCTTGAAATCAATGATGCATTCCCGGATGAACAAATGTTGGACTTATCTAATACTTTTGCTCCTTGGTATGTCGATATCGCTAACTATTTAGTTAGTGACCTTATTCCGGATGGATTGGAGTCATATCAAACGAAGAAATTTTTGAGAGATTGCCGGCACTACTATTGGGAGGAGCCTTTCTTGTTCCGGGTTTGTGCGGATAATATTATCAGAAGGTGAGTTCCAGAGGAGGAAATGATGCAAATTCTAAAGGCATGTCATGACTCACCGGTTAGGGGTCACCATGGAGGAAATCGAACAGCGGCGAAGGTTCTTGAATGTGGTTACTATTGGCCTTCGATCTACCAGGATGCTAATCAAATGGTTAAGTCTTGTGACCAATGTCAAAGACAAGGTCCAATCTCTAAGAGGCATGAAATGCCAATGCATTTTGTGATGGAGATTGAAATCTTCGACGTTTGGGGAATTGATTTTATAGGTCCCTTTATAAGCTCATGCGGGATGAAGTACATTTTGGTGGCTATGGACTACGTGTCCAAATGGGTAGAAGCAATTGTCTTACCAAACAATGAGGACGGAGTGTGACCACATTCTTAAAGAAGAACATTTTCACTCGGTTTGGCACTCCCAAAGCCATTCTTAGTGATGGGGGGTCTCATTTCTGCAACAAGGCCTTCAAAGTTCTCCTTGAAAAGTATGGTGTCAAGCACAAGGTAGCCACACCCTATCATCCGTAATCAAGCGGTCAAGTGGAGGTTTCCAACCGGGAGATAAAGAGTATTCTAGCAAAAATGATTAATGCAAACAGGACCTACTGGTCGAAGAAGCAAGATGATGCACTGTGGGCATACCGCAGAGCATACAAGACTCCCATTGGTACGTCGCCTTATCGATTAGTTTTTGGAAAAGCCTGCCATCTGCCTGTTGAATTGGAGCACAAGGCTATATGGGCATTAAAAAGGTTGAACATGGACTGGGCAGAAGCTGCAACTTTAAGGTTAACACAACTTAATGAAATGGAGGAATTCCGTCTCCATGATTATGAAAGTGCAGATGTGTATAAAGAGAGAATGAAGTTTGTCCATGATAAGAAGATCCTGAAAAGAGAATTCAAGTCAGGTGACTTGGTATTACTCTTTAATTCCAGACTCAAGTTATTTCCGGGCAAGCTCAAATCGAAATGGTCTGCTCCATTCAAAGTAGTCGATGTCTCTCCTTTTGGAGCCGTAGAATTAGCATCAGAAGATGGGCTCCGAACTTTCAAAGTGAATGGCCAAGGAGTCAAGCACTACTTGTGCTCAGATGGTGAGAAGCATTTGGTGGAGCAGCTGGCTCTCAAAGATGGTCCGTGCCCGACCATTGAGTAAATTTAGAGGAGTCTCAACTTCGTCGTGTCGCGACGTTAAATCAAGTGCTTCATGGGAGGCAACCCATGTTTGGTAACATTTATATTTGTTGTAAATTTCTTTAAGTTTTTGATAGATAGATTTACTCAAGCAATTTGAAGGGTGTGTTAGAATGCAGGAGATTCAAAAGGCCACAATACTTGGAAGGAATGCCTAAAAAGGGAAGAAAAACCACTGTGTGAAGTTTGCTGCACAAATGCGGTCGCATTTTCACTATGCAAACCACATTTCAATCGCAAACTGAAACAGTAAGTTTGGCTCAAATTGTTGACAAAAATGCGACCAGATAATTCATTTTGCGGACCGCATTTACTATATGCGATCGCATTGTGCCTCGCATTGATACCCTTTCAGTAGAACCCACCCCGTAACACGTATGCGATCGCATAGTGTGTTATGCAGTGACTTTCCCATCGCACAATGCCAAGTAAGGCGCCACATTCTCTCATATTTTAGTCCTTCAAAACACCGCAAAAGAACATAAAAAAAAAATGAAAAAAACGAATAGAAAAAGGAAAGACCAGAGGCAAACAGAGATCCAATCGTACTAACGACGAAGACCCGTTCAAAATCTCCATACTTCTTCTAATCTTCTTCATTGGTATGTGTCCCAATCTTATCATGGTCACGCAGATCTTCGCGGTGTTTTTTTCTTTAGTTTTCATTCTGATTTTGTTGCCTATCATAGTTGCTTGGTTGTTTCTGGGGTGATGGGTAGAGAGATCTAGGATTGCCATTATTGGGGGATGAACTGAATCGTGAGACCGAAGGCATTTGCAGTCCACAAAATCAAAATGTGGTTCGCATTTTGGCTGCATCCTTAAACCCTAGTCTCCTGAAGACGATGACAAATGTTGTGCCATTTGCGATCGCATAATTACTATGCAAACCACAAAGGCACCGCAAACTGGAACAGAACACCCTGTTAAAACCTTGATATCTGCGTTTGTTTTGCGATCGCATTCCTACTTTGTGGTGGACTTTGCGATTGCATTTTTGTTATTCTGATTTGTGTTTATTTCTGCGATGGTTATGCGAGTCGCATAGTGGTTTTGCGGTCACATAATCCATCGCAGACTGGGGTCCAATATTGCACAGTCAAGATTGCAACCAGTTTGCGGTTCGCATAGTGGTTATGCGACAGCAAACCATGTCGCATTCATTTTACTTTTTGTTGATTTCTTCTATTTTCTTTTCCCTATTGCTTACAATGTTGCTCACATTTTACCCTTATACAAATATGGCACCTCAAAAGCATGTCGCAAGGAAAAAGGCACCATCCGATCGTCACACATCACAGCCAAAACGTGTACGAACGGAACCAAATATGCCAAGCACCTCCCAATCTAATGAGGGGGAACTCTTGCCCTCAGTCAATCTACAGGCTGAGGCTAGAAGGAAACATGGAGATGACTTTCATCTCTGTTTTGGGGTCGAAGGCTCAAGGGAACTATATAGAGAGGGACACACCAAAAGAAAAATACTGGGTGAGAAGCAGTTGAGCGTGAATGGGCTCCAAGAACAGTACCCCTACATTCTCGACCATATAAAAGTGAGAAAATGGGAGTGCTTCGCTGTGACCTGATCCGCTCAAATTACACCTTAATAATAGTGTAAGCGATCGATGTCAAATATAGTAACCCAACGAGGTTGGGGTCGAATTCCACAGGGAATAGGCGTGAAACGAGTATCTGATTAATGTAATATTTCACTTTCGCCTTAATTCGATCAAGTAACAAAATAAGATAAATTGATGTTGAGTACGAAAAAATATCAAACTAATAATTGCAGATTAACAAGAATAATTGAATAAATTTATGAAGTCGAGATACTAAAGTTGTGCTCCCCCTAATGTAGTAGAATGTATTGATATTGATATTAATTCCCGCTCTTGATATGCAATTGGGTCTTAATAGTGTGCTATCCAATATTTTCCAATATCTAGACAACGTATCCTTTTATGATTCTCCCGAATACATTAAAGTCGAAATCACGAATACCCACTTATCTGCCAACTTAAAATCTTCTTATTCCTAAGTGATTTTATTAGACAAGGGTTAAAGCCTTGAATCGTCGTTACTTATTTCTACCAAACTCTATCTCCCTTTTCCAAGGTTCAATAGTGTAAGTTGGCACCCGTTAGTGTTTGCAACCACTAACGATTCAATTAAGAAAGAAAAAGAAATAAACATCAAGCTTCTTACGAAATTGGAATCAAAATGAAGTAGACCTATAAAGAGAAAAGGAAGCGCTATCCCTCCTACTTATGATTCAACATTTAGCTCGATCTAGAAGTTGGTCTAGCTGCGGTACATTTCGCGAGAAGGGTTGTTGGCATGGTTCGAAAGTCTGGTCCGTTATTCACTGCTTTATACCTTAAACAGTGCGGCGTAAGTCTTCAGCGATACTATGCTAGTTCTTACTCCAAACATGACCAACTTTCGGTACCTGTGTCTTTAACTCGGACGGGGCTTCCTGTTATCATTGCTCCAATGATCCGAAAGATCATTAGAGTTCGTGATAGTAGAGCTGATAAATGGGTTAGAATCTATTTATCTTGGTTTAGTATATGTAGAATGATACCTTTGGTGAAGAAAGAAAATTCGTTAGAATAAATTCAAGCCGTCGAAAACGAAAAAGAACAAAGGCAGCAAACCCTGGCTGCCTTTTGGGAGCACCTGCCTCCCATCGATCCTGCACTTGTGGCTGCAGCCATGCAGCGGATCCGGGACCGCATTAGCGTCCTGGAAGATAGGAAACGGGCCCTCCTCTAAGAACAAGAAGACCTAATTGTGGGTGCTGTCATCCGTGGTCGCCAGGAAGACTAGAATAGAAGAGCCCGTTATCAATTGTTCAATAACATTCTAACCATCTAGGATTCACAACCTTAGTATTGAAATTTAGCTAACATATTTAGAACTAAAGAACAAATAACAGAAATTGAATTCATCTTACAAAAATAAGGATTTCCAAGTTTTGATCACCCAAATATCTCTCCCAAGTTGAAATTAACCAAAAGCACTATGTTTTCACTTTAAAATCTGACAAGTCCCTTGCACATAACCCTAGAAAGGCTATTTATAGAGGCCCAAAAACCGAGGCGAATTTAAATGACTGCTGGGCCGACTTTGTCTTCTCCGATCGCATTCCTGCCGCATATCAGGAATGCGGTCCGCAGAATATGCATCTTGTATCGCAGACTGCCCCAGTACTTTTCCTTCCTATCGCATTTCAGAATGCGAACCGCAGATTGGTTCTGCGATCGCAGAATGCGATCGCTATTCCCTTCGATTCTTCACCTAAAACTCTGTCTATATCTGCGGTGATAATGCGATGCGCATTTTCATTCTGCAATCGCATTGTCGATAGCTTTCTTCTGTTAACTTCGGCTTGAGTTTCTGCCCGACTCTGCGATCATCATTCCAATTCTGTGACTCGCAGATCCACTTTGCGGTCGCAGAATTACTCCTGTTGTATTGTTGGCCTCTTTTCTTGCCTTTGCACAACTTTTGGCCATCTTTTCGCGCTTTTGGGTTTCTTTCATCCATGTACTGAAACTAAACGAAAACTAAGTAAATAACGTGATAATTATCAAGTGGAACAAGCAATTTCTAATCAAATAGTATCAATATGTGCCGAAATTCCCCGGCACATCAACACCCCCAACTTAAGCCTTTGCTTGTCCTCAAGCAATTAACACAAATCTAACCTAACCAATGTTCTACCTATCAAATATAACGTAACATTGACCAAGGATATTGTTTGTGAATCACATCGTAAGTATAACCATCTTTTACTGTACCCACTTCGTATCATAAACATGCTTCAAAAGACAACCAATCAATTAGTGATCTTTTGAGCCTCAACAAAGTAACTAAATGCTACTTCCAGCTGAATCAACTTATGCTTTGACTCTAAGCTCAACTAGCTATTAACCTAGCATTGTATGTGCCCTCACCAAAAAGAAAGTCCCATTCGCACAGTATTTGTCATGGAATAAATCAAGGGACAGAAATACTAACATCACTCTCTCTCTGAATAGAAGTTCAAGTGTCATCACCTGCTACACCATAGGCTTGCCCTTATTTTAATTCATCACCTATTCATGCGAATGCTTTAGTTAAAGATCACATAAGGACTTTATAGGCTTGTAATGTTGGCTTAAGGAAGGGTAGGATATAAATTTAGACATTAGTGGCTACTTCCTCCTTGAGCACTTATTACTCTCATTTTCCTTCCAACCTTTTGTTCCTTTGCCTTCATTGGATTTACACTTTCACATTAACCATACTCACATACCCCTTTATTTCATTCCCAAGCTTCTGTATACCACTTGCATTGATTATTTCTTTCTTTCTTTTGATTTCACACTTGTGGTATCTATTTATCATAAACTTCCTTCTCTTTTTTTTTTCCTCGAAGCTTCAAAGATTTACAGGAGCTTTTGAGGTATGGAGTCTCATGATTTTACCCCTTTTCATTATTGATATCCCACCCCCAACTTAAGCCTTTGCTTGTCCTCAAGCAATTAACACAAATCTAACCTAACCAATGTTCTACCTATCAAATATAACGTAACATTGACCAAGGATATTGTTTGTGAATCACATCGTAAGTATAACCATCTTTTAC
>MCJB01028016.1:0-70258 GCA_002018475.1 Nicotiana obtusifolia
AAGGGGGGAGGGTATACGGGCTTCCAGCTAAGCAATTCTACCGCTATAGGTGTGGAATGCACGGAATAGGCACCTCATCCGGAGGGGAGTCGCTTGATGGGGATGCCCTCGCCTCTATGCGGGCCCATGTAGAAAAGCTCACATCCGAGCTAGAAGCTTCAAAGCAAAGAGAGAAGGGGAGAGAAGCAAGAGAGAAGAAGAAAGATAAACTTAGAGATAAACAGTTTGCTGCTCTACAAGAGCAGATCAAATCTCTCTTGGCTTCTGGCGCTTTTCCTATTCCCCGATCACGGGAACCATCGCCGGATGGTCAGTCTGATGATGGCAATTCATCCGGCGATGGCGATGATGATGTAGATATGAGTTGACCTTGAATTGTAATAACAACTTATATAATGCATAAGTTCATTTGAACTTTAAACCTTATTGTTGTTTAATATTGTTGTTTAATGTGTTGTTTATTGTAGTTGTTAGTATCGTTGTTGTTTGATGTAGTAGTTCTTGTTGTTGTTTTAATGGTTTCAATGCATATTTTAGGAATTTGGTAAAACTGACAGGGGGTGTGGCTGGCAAAACAGCCAGTTTCTTGAAAAAATATACCAACAAAAGCGACCAACTTTGGTCGCCACTTGGTCGCTATTTTGCTTAAAAAAAAACTGATTCTGCAAATAGCGACCAAAGTTGGTAGCCAATTTCAAAAAAAAAAAATTTAAAATCTGCTAAAGCGACCAACTTTGGTCGCCAATTTAGTATTTTTAATTTTCTGCATTTCTAAATAGCGACCAAAGTTGGTCGCTATTTGAAAATACAGAAAATTAAAAATACTGAATAAGCGACCAAAGTTGGTCGCTATTTTGGTATTTTAAATTTTCTGTATTTCTCAAATAGCGACCAACTTTGGTCGCTATTTGAGAAATACAGAAAATTAAAAATACGGAATAAGCAACCAAAGTTGGTCGCTTGTGAGCAGATTTTAAATTTTTGTATTTTGTACTGGGCGACCAACTTTGGTCGGTATAGAGCGACCAAGATTGGTCGCTATTGGAAAGGGACCAACTAAATGGTGACCAGACCATTGTGGTCGCTTTTTGGTCGCTTTTAGGCATATAGGGACCAACTTTGGTCGCTTTTTCCGGTCGCTTTTTACCTGATTTTTAGTAGTGATTCTTGGTGAAATATGCTCCTACTTTTTCTCTTATTCTCCCAACTTAATATAAGAAGCCACCTACTATCATCTAGAATAGAAATGTATGAACTCCAGAACAACGGCACCTAGGGAGAACATTTACCTATAACTTTGGTATGATACTGTTGGACTTCAGTTTCCCATTGCAGACTTAGCTGATGTATTTATTTTGTATTTGAGCTTCTCGGCCAAGGTCCAATATAATGTAATAGTTAGATAAGAAAATAGGCATGTGTAATTTTTTGGGACAATATAACAAAAATGAGAATTTTCTCTCTCTCCTTCCTCTTTCTCATATGAAATCTCTCCGCATATTTAATTTGATTCACTAGTTTTACATGGTATCAGAGCAGATGATCCGTTAATTCTCTTCTCCTTGTTTCGAGCGCTGTTACCCTCGTTCGTTTCCACCAATTTTTTCATTGTTTTGTTGATGTTCGTAGTTCACTTTGTCTCTGGTAGTTTCCTCTCGGTTTGCGGACAGAATCGAGGTCTGAGTTACTTTTTCGTCGTTTGTTAGTGGTATGTATGATATATGTGGGTGATTTTGGCTCAAATTGGACCAGATTTCCTCCTCTGTTGCGGACCTAGAGTTTTCTATTCGATTTTTTGGAATCTATATTCAAGGCCGTTGTTTTCTCATAGCGAAAATATACGGTAATCTCTTCCAAGTTTGCCTTTCCTTACATTAGTTATCTGTTTGTGTTGTTGTTTTGACGAAAGTCTTTGGCTGTTGCTATGGGAGGTTCTGATGCATCCTCGACTACTACCTATACTCTTGACCCATCCAGCCCACTCTTTTTACTTTCTTCCGATATGTCCGGTGTATCTCTTGTTAGTGTGCCTTTCTCTAGGATTGGTTTTGGGAGTTGGAGGCAGAATATGATCGTATCTTTGTCCGCTAGAAATAAAACATAATTCATTGATGGGAGTTGTCCGAGGCCAGCTGAGGATACTCCTCAGTTTAAGCAGTGGGATAGGTATAATAATATGGTCATTTCCTGGTTCACTAATTTCCTATCCCTCGGACATAGCTGAGAGTGTTCAATACTCGGATACTACTGAAAGTATTTGGGGCCAACTTAATAAAAGATACAGTTCAGTTAGTGGGACTACGATGACTGAGATTTAGCAAGAGATATCATCTACTCATCAGGGTTCATTGGACGTTGCTTCCTATTTCAACAAACTCAAGAAGTTATAGGATGAACTTAGGTTTATGTGCACAAATCATGCCAACACTTGCATTTGTGCTGCTAAACCTGGACTTTAGAAGGAGGAAGAGGAGAACATATTACACCAATTCCTCATGGATCTGAGTAAGACCTATGTTGGTGTTATGAGCAACCTGCTCATGATGCAACCTCCACCTTCTCTCGATACTGCCTATAGTATCCTCATCCAAGATGAAAAAGAGAGGAAAATTACTCCTAATTCTCATTTCCAGGGTGATTTTGCTTCTTGTCATGTCAATCTGAATAATAAACCTGCCCTTCCTAGATAGTTTGTCTAGAAAGTCAATTTTGATCAGAACAAGACTCATCTTTTATGCAAGTATGATAAGAAACCTGAAACCTGGACATTTGATTGATAGATGCTATAAGCTCTATGGGTTTTCACAAAACTTTAAATTTACTAAGGTCAAACGAACGGCTGCAAATGTTGAGGTGCGGAGTTCAGGTGGTGCTGCTGAAGCTGGATCAGTCTTTACTGAAGGGCCTGTTGATTCTAATTCTATGATTCCTGGTTTGTCTAAGGACCAATATGCTCAGCTCCTGATGTTACTCCAGCAACATCACATTTTAGAGTCTCTCCCTCAGTCTAGTCTGATGCTTCTGCTAACTTTGCTAGTATAGTTCCTTCCCTTGATTGTGTAGGCAAGGTGTCTTATGGTGCATGCATGTTAACTAGAATTCATGAGTGCACTTGGATAATAGACTCTAGGGGCCACTAATCACATGACTTCAAAGAAATAACTTCTTTTTGATATTCAACCATCTGGTCACACTTCCTAATGGATATAAAGTCAAAGTCACTTGCACTGGTTCTCTTCACTTTCTTTCTTTCACACTTCATCATGTACTATTTGTTCCCAGTCTCCAGCACAATCTTATCTTTATTCACAAACTTGTTGCACAATTAGATTGCCTGGTTGTGCTCAGTAAATTTTCATGTTTTCTCATACAGGCCCCTTCACTGAAGAGGCCATTGGAAATTGGTAAACAGGATCATGTGCTATACAAGCTTGTGCAGCCTTGTCCACAATCGGATTCTACTATTCTTGCTACTATTTGTGATAGCTTTCATACTTGTTCTTCTACTTCTGTCTCTTCCAACTGTAAATACCATTCTACATTGGCTGCGATTGGAACTGATAATCATTGTAAATACCATTCTGATTTGAATAAAATGGAGATTTTATGGCATAATAGATTGGGGCGTCTGCCCTTTGTCAGAATGAAGGGTATTTCATCCATTTCATGCAAATTTTCCTCCAAACAACCTTTTACTTATTGTGTCTATCCTTTAGATAGGCACCTAGATTACCTTTTCCAGATAGATCTATTAAAACTTCTCATTCCTTCCATCTTGTTCATGTGGATACTTGGGGACCATATAGCACTCCTACTTAAAATGGGTGTCAATATTTTTTGACTATAGTAGATGACTTCACTAGAGCTACTTGGACTCACCTAATGGGGTCGAAGAGTAATGCCTTTCCTCTGATTAAAGCTTTTGTTTCCATGATCAAAACATAATTTCAAACTTGCATTCAAACTATTAGAAGTGATAATGCTCTTGAACTTGGGTCTAGTGCTCTTGTTGGCCAATTCTTTATTGACAATGGCATTATTCACCAGACCTCTTGCCCACACATACCATAACAAAATAGGGTGGTTGAAAGAAATATAGACATTTTTTGGAAACTTCTAGAGCTTTACTTTTTCAATCCATGTTACCTATCAAGTTCTGGGGTGATTGTGTCTCACTGCCATTTACCTCATTAATAGATTCCTTTCCGATTTGCTTGCCAATAAAACCCCTTTTGAACTACTGTTTGGGAAATCTCCTTCATATACTCAAATTAGAAGCTTTCTTTGCTTGTGTTCTCTACAATTCCTAAGTGTCATAGGACAAATTTTAACCTAGAGCTGATCGTTGTGTTTTCCTTGGATATCCCTTAGCTAAGAAAGGTTATAAACCTTACAACCTAGATACTAAACTAACCTTTATTTCTAGAGATGTAGTGTTTCATGAGGGTATTTTTTCTTTTGCCTCAGTCTCTTCTTCCTCTGCTACTTCTGCTTTACCTTGTTCTCCTATTCCTTCCTCTTCTTATGACTTTCATTTAACTCCTTCTCCTGAACCTGCTCCTATCCCATCCTCCACACGTGTTGCTTCTCCTCCTTCTTCCCCTATTCCTTCTCATGTGTCTGTTCCTCACTCTTCCCCTATCCTTGAGCCTGCTCCTGCTCCTACTATTGCCCATATTCTGTCGCCAGCACCTGTTAGGAGATCCACCAGAAATCATGCTACTCCCAGTCACCTTCAGCAGTATGTTTGCAGTCTTCCTCCTTCTCTATGTGGCTCTAGATCTTCTTCTTTTTGTTCTCAAAATTCAGTTAGCATTGTTCGCCTGGAATCCCAATCCTACCATCGGCAACCTCTATTCCAGCGTGGTAAGAGGCCATGAGAAAGGAATTTGAGGCTCTTGAGGCTAATGATACATGGTCCATTACTGAGTTACCTACTGGCAAAAAACCCATAGGTTATAAATGGGTTTATAAGATAAAATACAAGGTTGATGGGTCTATAGAAAGATATAAAGCTAGGTTGGTTGTTAAGGATGATACATAAGTGAAAGGTGTAGATTTTAATAAAACTTTTTCTCCAGTCATTAAATTTTCTACTGTTAAATGCCTTATTGCTGTGGTTGTAAAAAGGAATTGGTTTAGGTTTCAACTTGATGTAAACAATGAACTTTTGTATGGGGACTTGGATGAGGAGGTTTACATGAAATTGCCCCTGGTTTGTCTATTGTTGCTTCATCTGGTCGGTCTACTAATTTGGTTTGTCATCTTCAAAAGTCTTTGTATGGTTTGAGACAGGCATCTAGGCAGTAGTATGCCAAGCTGTCCCATGCTTTGTGTTCTAGGGGTTATTCCCATTCTTTGATGACTATATTCCCTTTTCATCAAAAGATTAGGTAGTTCAACTGTCCTCCTTGCTATTTATGTGGATGATATAATACTTACTGGTGATGATTTGGAAGAATTCTCTGCTTTGAAACTCTTCTTGGACAATTAGTTCAAGATCAAATATCTGGGTGTTCTCAACTACTTTCTTAGCATAAAAGTGGCATATCTTCTTTCTGGACTGTTACTACATCAAAGAAAATTTATCAGAGATCTTTTTCAAGAATACAATTGTGATGTGGTGTCTCCTGTGACTTGTCCTTTGGATTTAAACACCAAATTGAAGGCTGCCATGGGTGATCCTCTGCCTTCCCCTGACACTTATAAGAGCTTGGTGGGAAAGTAGAACATTTTGACTCACACTAGGCATGACCTCTGCTTTTCTGTCCAACATCTAAGCCAGTTCCTTCAGGCCCCTTGTACTTCTCACATGAAGGCTGCTTCGTACTTATTTCGATACCTCAAAGGTACTTCTGATATTGGGGTGTTCTATGGCAATTCTCCATCTCTTTCTTTGTCTGTCTTCTGTGATAGTGACTGGGTTGCTGTCCAGAAACTAGAAGATCCGTCACTGAGTTTTGCATTCTTCTCGGAGACTCTATAATTGGTTGGAAGGCTAAGAAGTAACCGGTTGTCTCCCTTTCTTTCGCTGAGGTTGAGTACCAAGCTCTTAGTAAGGTGGTTGCTGTGTTAACTTGGGTTGTTCGACTTTTATCTGATTTTGGTGTTGTTGTACCTATAGACTAGATGTCTACTTAGAGTAGAGTTCTTTATATTTTATGTTATCTCCCCTTTATAATTATTATATAAACACATCTAGTGGAATGAAATTATTATTCTACCAAAAATAATTATTCTATATGGTATCAAAGCTAGGCCCATCCCAATTATTATTACCGATATTGGGCCCCCATTTATGTCGTCCACGCTCCAGAGTGCAGGCTTGGGCGTGAGGGGGTGTGTTGGGTTGTCCCATATCGGTGAGATTTGAGGTCTTTGGTTTTCTTATATGGGCTTGGGAAATCCTTATCTCATAAGCTAGCTTTTGGGATTGAGTTAGGCCCAAGGTCCTAACGCCGCCGCTGTCTTCTTCTCTTTTTCAATGGCTGACGCTGCAGTTCCCCCACAATTCCTTCCCAACCCTCATGACCCTAAAACACCACTCATCTCTGTCACAATCCCGGGTGCAAAACTCCATGGATCCAACTACATGGGGTGGAAGAAGCAAGTAGATACCCTTCTTCATGGTTTTGGTCTCATTGGTTGGATTGACGGGACGAAACCGGTGCCGGCCACTACTCTAACCACGGCTGCCACCACTGTTGCCGGTTCCGGGCCCTCCACCCCCAATCCGGCTTTTCTCTCCTGGTACCGCCAAGACAAGTTGTTACTATCTTCCATTCTTGGAATCCTTGCGGAAGAAGTCATTTCCTTGGTGAGTCCGGCGACAACCTCGAAGGCGGCATACGACATCTTGGAGACCACGTATGCCGCTCCTTCTCGAAGTCACATCAAAGAGGTTTGTGCTCCTCTCAAAAATACTGTTCAAGGCACATCCTCAATCACACAATATTTTCATGCAATTCATACAATCAAGGATGAATTATCGTTATTGGGAAAGCCTCTTGATTTGGAAGATTTACTTGATAAAATCTTGGATGGTTTGAATCCTATTTACAAACATGTTGTGGATTCTGTAAATGCCCGAGATACATCTATTACTGTTGATGCTTTGCAAGAAAATTTGTTACATGAAGAGTTGAAACTTAAGCCGTTGAGGTCCTTGACGTTTTTGTCTCACCCTGTCTCGGCATTAGTGGCGGCTGCTCCGGCACTTCCCTCGACCATACCTGCCCAGTCAGCCCCGCCAGTTGCTGCCTCCTCCTCGGGCTCTCGCAGGCATCGGAAGCCGTACCGTGGCCGCTGCCAGACTTGCAGCGTCCAAGGACACCCGCTGCGGGATTGTCCTACTCATGGATGGATGCTCCAGCACCTCCCACCTCAACCTGCTGCCCCTCGCCCGCTGCCTCCAGCACCTCCTGCAGCGCCTCCTGCCGCATCTCCCCGCCAACCTGCACCACGTCCATGGCTGCCTTCGCGTTGGCAGTCGTTCCCACAGCTGGCTACCCATTATGCTGCTTCCATGCCTGCTGGTTATGCTCCATATTCTGGTTATTCTTCAGCTGCCTATGGGTTCTCCTATATGCCTCCACCTGAGGCCGGTTTTCAGGCTTTTCATGCACAAGGTCCGACATATGGCAGTTCTGTTCTCGCACAGGGTCCTTCATGCTTCTTGACAGTGGAGCCACTCACCATATCTCCACCGAACTAGCAAATCTTTCCATCCACCAACCTTTTCCGCACACTGACTCTGTCTACATTGGAGATGGGAGCGCGCTTCCTATCACTCATACTGGTTCGACCACTCTCCCTACCTCACATCGTTCTCTTCATTTACATAACATATTGCATGTTCCTAATATGAAAAAAAACTTTCTTTCCGTCTTCCAGTTATGTAAGTCTAATGATGTGGCAGTTGAATTTACTTCCTTTGGTTTTGTTGTAAAGGATCACAGTTCGGGGACTCTCCTTCTGGCGGGATGCACTAGAGACGGCACCTATGTGTGGCCCTCATCTAGCCTCTCTGCCTGCGTTTACTTCTCGGATGCTCATCCTCCCCACACTGTCTGGCATTCTCGCCTTGGTCATCCGGCATCTGCCATCTCTCGTCACATTTTATCGCATTATCAGTTGTCTTATTCTAGCTTCGCACTTAATAATAGCTTCACTGCCTGTAGTTGCAGCAAAAGTCATAAGTTACCTTTTTATGATTCTTCCATTATTTCCACTAGACCGTTAGAGTATATTTTCTCTGATGTATGGACATCTCCTGTTTCATCTAGTGAATTTTTTTTTTATTATGTGCTGTTTGTTGACCATTTTACTCATTATATGTGGCTGTATCCGATGCGGCATAAGTCTGATGTGCGATCCATTTTTGTTACGTTTCAAGCACTAGTTGAAAATTATTGTCAACTTAAAATTAAGTGCCTTTACTCAGATAATGGGGGCGAGTATCTTGCCTTGTCCTCTCACCTTGCTACCTCTGGCATTACCCATCTTACTACCCCTCCCCACACACCCGAACATAATGGTTTCAGTGAGCGCCGCCATCGACACATTGTCGAAACTGGACTTGCTCTCCTCTTCCATGCTTCCCTACCCTTGTGTTTTTGGCCTTATGCTTTTGAGACCGCTGTGTACCTCATAAACCGCCTTCCAACTCCTACTCTACATATGTCTTCTCCGTTCACCTGTCTTTTCCACCAGTCGCCTAACTACTCCAGGCTCCGTGTTTTCGGGTGTTTATGCTATCCCTGGCTTCATCCCTACTCCGCTCACAAGCTGGATCCACGCTCTATCCCTTGTGTCTTTTTGGGCTATTCAAAAACCTAGAGTGCATATCTTTGCCTTGACCCCACTACCTCCAGACTTTATGTCTCCCGTCATGTACAGTTTGATGAGTCGGTCTTCCCTTACTCCTCTCTCATGTCCACTGCACCACGACCTACGCCCTCTACTGCTGACACATGGTGCCTCTCGCACTATGTTCTTCCTCCTGTTGTTTCTCAGACTGTTACCTCTCCGGTTCAGTCTCCCTCGTCCACCGCCTCTTCTTCCCCAGCATCCACCCCGCCACAGTCTCCACCTCCGCCACCACCACCACCACCACCACCACCATCTTCTCTTTCCACCCATTCTATGATCACCCGTGCCAAAAATAATATCCACAAGCCTATCCAAAAACTCTCCCTCACTGCTCAGCTTCATCCTTCTCTTGAGCCTTCTACTGCCGCTCAAGCCTTGAAGGATCCGAAATGGCGGGCTGCCATGTCCGAGGAGTTTGAGGCGCTTATGCGCAATGGTACATGGGAGTTGGTCCCTCCTAATGGTATTCAGAACTTAGTCGGCTGCAAGTGGGTTTACCGGACTAAGTATCTTTCTGATGGCAGTGTTGATCGGTATAAGGCTAGGTTAGTTGCCAAGGGCTTTCATCAGCGCCCTGGTATTGACTATCAGGAGACTTTTAGTCTGGTTGTTAAGCCAGCCACCATTCACTTGGTTCTTACTTTGGCAGTCTCTCGAGGCTGGTCTCTCAAGCAGTTGGATATCAACAATGCATTTCTACAGGGTTGTCTTTATAAGGATGTGTACATGGCTCAGCCTCAGGGATTTGTTGACACTGGTCATGCGCACTATGTGTGTAAGCTGCATAAGGCTATCTATGGCCTTAAGCAGGCTCCCAGGGCTTGGTATTCAGAGTTGAGACAGTTTTTGTTGGCACAGGGGTTTCGGAATTCCAGGGCTGATACCTCGTTGTTTCTCTTCGACCGGGCTGGTGTCTCTGTGTTTGTGCTGGTTTATGTTGATGATATAGTGGTTATTGGGTCTGATCCGGGTACAGTTGATCGTTTTCTAGCTGAGTTGGCACGTCGTTTCTCTATCAAGGACCTTGGTACTCTGTCCTATTTTCTTGGAGTTGAGGTTCTACCGCACCGTGATGGTCTCCTACTATCTCAGCGGAAGTACATCCTTGATCTTCTGCATCGGACTCATATGGCTGATTCCAAGCCGGTACTTACTCCGCTAGCCACTGATCAGCCGTTGTCTCTCCTCGATGGCACAGCCCTGGATAACCCGACTGAGTATCAGACTATTGTGGGTAGTCTGCAGTATTTGGCCCTCACTCGTCTTGACATTGCTTATGCCGTGAACAAGTTATCTCAGTTCATGCATAAGCCGACTACTGCTCATTGGGCCGCGGCGAAACGCCTGCTCCGTTACCTTTGTGGTACTATTGACCTTGGTTTACTTCTTCGTCGTGTTTATCAACCTCCTTGTATGCCTTCTCTGATTCTGACTGGTCCGGCAACAAGGATGATTATACCTCCACGAGTGCATATGTGGTCTATTTTGGTGGCTCCCCCATCTCTTAGGCCTCTCGGAAGCAGTGCACTGTTGCACGCTCTTCCACCGAGGCCGAGTACCGATCTGTTGCCTCCACTGCTGCAGAGCTCCACTGGTTGTGTTCTCTGTTGACTGAGCTTTGGGTGTTTCTCCCTACTTTTCCTGTTATATACTGTGATAACGTGGGTGCTACGTACTTGTGTTCGAATCCTATTTTTCACTCTCGGATGAAGCATATTGCCCTGGATTTTCACTTTATTTGGGAACAGGTTCAACGTGGTATTCTACGTGTGACTCATGTTTCTGCAGCTGATCAGTTGGCTGATGCTCTGACGAAGCCGCTCTCTCGTGCTCCGTTTTTGCTTCTTCGACCCAAGCTTGGACTTACCTACCGCCGTCCAGCTTGAGGGGGCGTATAGACTAGATGTCTACTTAGAGTAGAGTTCTTTATATTTTATGTTATGTACTTAGAGTATAGTTCTTTATATTTTATGTTATCTCCCCTTTGTAATTATTATATAAACATATCTAGTGGAATGAAATTATTATTCTACCAAAAATAATTATTCTACAGTACCTTCTATTGTGCTAGTGTTTTGTGATAACTAAGAGGCTATCCATATTGCGGAGAATCCTGTTTTTCATGAGCGGACGAAGCATATTGAATTGGATTGTCTTTTCGTCCGGAATAAACTTGGTGATAGACTGATCTCCCTGCATCATGTTCCTACCACCGCTCAGCTAGCAGACATTTATACAAAGCCACTCACTGGAGCTGTTCATCACTCTTTGTTGCTCAAATTAGGGGTTGTAGCACCCTCTAACTTGAAGGGGGGTGTTGGACTTCAGTTTAGTAAAGCCCATTACACAAGCCCATTAAAGACTTAGCTGATGTATTTATTTTTATTTGAGCTTCTGGGCCAAGGCCCAATATAATGTAACAGTTAGATAAGAAAATAGGTCGGTGTATTTTTTGGGACAACATAACAGAAATGAGATTTTTCTCTCTCTCGTTCCTCTTTTCTCATATGAACCCTAATCAATCTCTCCTCATATTCAATTCGATTCACTAGTTTTACATATACCTGACTACTGAACACTTTTGCGTCTTTTTCTTATTCTTCTTCTACTTCTTGTAAAATACTTCATACACTTGATGCGGAAGCGGCTCAATCACATCAGAGGCTTAAAGCCATACCTTAATAAGATGCCTTAATTAGATTTAGGCAAGTGAGCATGAGGAATGAAAATAAAATATGAACTTTATTTCACAAAGTACAAGAAACTAAATGAATTAAACATTACAAACTTTATTTGTTACAACACTTTCGTGTTTGATTGCATCACAATTGAAACGAGAGAATCATAAAAACATAAATGATAAATTAAACTATTAGAGAGAGTTAAGTAACTAATCAACGAACAGAAAAAAATCAGCAATAGAGTAGCATCAGACGACAAAAAATTTAGTGAGAGAAAAAAATGAATAGGTTATCAAAAAATAACGTGAAAAATAAATAAATAAATTTATCAATGATTAGAAAATAATTATATAGTTGTAAACTATATATAGAACTATAGTAATTTTGGGTTGCACAAATTATTGGGGGTTAAGCAAGTGCTTCACTTGCTTTAGGGTCTAGCCGGCCTTGACTTGATGAAAGAGTTCACCGGTTAATTAGTAAATGTAGGTTGGACGATATTGTCTTTTTAGGATTAAAACGGATATACGTATTTAAGTTGGTAGGCTACTTGAAATTTTACTTTATTGTTAAGGGTTCGATTTCCCACTCTGTAATTTTCTCCTCTAATTTCTTTTTTCTACCCCTATATATAGCTTAAAAAATTTTAAAAATGGAAGTACGTGAAGGAAGATGGAGAGATTTTGTATTTTTGAGGCCACTTTTTTCTTGGCCCCATTAAAGGAGAAGGCATTGCATATCACATTTGTTGTATTCCTAGAGCTCAAACTCGAAATCTCATAAGGATAGATAATCTTATCCATTGGACGAAAACCCCTAGTGGAAATTTTTCTAGGTAAATCCATCGTTATGTGTAGCCTTAACCAGATGTGTTTGGTAAGCTATTTAAAGATGTGTTGGATATGTGTGAATAAAGTTCCACATAAAAAGTAGAAAAGAAAAAAAAGTTACTTATAAGGAGTTCAATATTCTTAATGGTGTGGGGTCTTTTTGAAAAAACCGTCCGAGCTTGGTCCAAAGCAGACAATATCATACCATGTTAAGAGTATCTTTGAGCAGTTTTAGTCTAACAACTGGTACCAGAACTAATGGTTTGACGGGACTATGGAGATAACAGATTGTGGCGTGGGGTTCCTACCTTTGCCCGTCTACGGGGTTTACGACCTTTACCCGTAGCTTTTAAGATGCATACACAGCCTTTGGCTTCGGTAACCGTAAATACTCAATTGCATGATGTGGGTGACACATAATTAATTTTCAAATTAGCCCATGAATTGCAATGTCATGTTGAACTTAGTTAAAGGGGGAGATTGTTGGGTATGTGCGAGCAAAATCCACATAAAAAATAGAAAAGAAACAGAAGCTACTTATAAAGAGTTAAATACTCTTTATAGTGTGAGACTTTTTAGAGAAAATCGTACGAGTTTATAAAAAAAAAAACTAACAATATTATACCTTATTATAAAGAGTATCCTACACCTCTTTTCGCTGCCATAATTACAAAGCAAAACCTCTACTATCCCCCTCCGCACCCGGCACCACGAGTATGAACCATAGTCCTTTTTTAAAATAATAAAATCACCTTGTTTTGATGTCCTCCTTATTTGTTGTTTAAGGATTTGTTATAGCCATTAAAAAAATTATTTAATAGTAATGGTAAAAATTTAAACAAAAAAGGTTGATGGTACTTCTTTTGGGTTTTCTAAGGCGACCGATAAGAACACTGGAGGGAGTACTTTTTTTCTAATTTGTTCCATTATTTCTCCGACAAAACTTTTATTTGCTACACAAATCTATATTATTTTTATATCCCACCAAAAATAATGTCATTGGCACACTTCTCATTAAATTAAAGAAAGTTTACGTTCATTCACAAGTTAAATCTGTAACTTTTAGACCCATAATTCTTCAAATACAATCAATAGAATTCTTATCTAATGCTATTGCCAGGCAAATTAAGATGCTAGCTTAAATAAAACCGAATCTCCCTTGTCCCATTAATTATTTGAACGATTTCACTAAGAACTCAACCCTAGAAATGAATGGATGCTCAATATTTAGTTTCACACAATTTGTATCGAGGTATCCACAATGGAAATTTCCTTTTCATTTTCCTGTACAAATAATATTTTAGAGATTAATTATATTAATTCTGGACATATAAACCTCAAAGTTAATTAGCACCTTAATGTAAATTTGATCCCAAGTATTACAGCTCTATCAATATTTGCCTAAATCTAAATAGTTAATGAATATAGGTGTAAGAAATCTTAGCTTCTATATCTAGCAAATCACTAATAATGGATAATACACTACTGACAGTAATTAATTGACTCGCAACCTTCTTTCTTAAAATTTTATTCTTTCTGTGTTTTCCAATAGCATATTATGGATTATTAAATGCAACGGAACAATTATTATTTTATTGTATACACTTGCATAATAAAAGTGAGACATAACTCTTTCCAAATTTATAAAAAAGAATTGAAAGAGCTGGTTTATTCTCTCTCTCTCTCTCTTTTCCCCCTCAAGATATGATATGATATATATATATATATATATATATATATATATATATATATATATATATAATGGTTATAGATAGATAATTAATGTCACTCAACCCATAAGGTAGATATTACACACCAAGTTTTTTGACAGCACAGCGTACGAACAACATTAATAATAGGTCTTAAGTCACCAAATAAATGAAGGTATTTTAGAACCTCTCCTGCAAATTGGGCTGCATTGGCTGCACTCGGAAGGCAAATGGCATCTGAGTTTGGTATTCATTCTCCCTTTGGTGAAACACTTCCCCTATTTCTCCCATATTCCTATTCATACTTGCTATCTCAAGTTGCCGCTGTCATTAGTGAAAAACAAAACTTTAATTACTAAAAATTAAATCACCAAAGCCATTAATTACAAAGTGTATGAAAAATACTACAACTAAAAAATCATCTCGGATTGAGAGTAAAAGGAAGCAGGATTTGCATCACTTCATTCAAACTCATTATGAATAAAAAGTTACGTTACTAAGGGTAAGGTTACGTTCTTGAGAAATGACATTAACATTCTCTTCAGATTTAAAAATTGCAGAAAGCACTATTATTAGCCATGCATCTAATAATAATGTTTCACAAGTTTGAATAGCTTAAAGGAATTTTCTGGATTTAAAAGCCACACTGTGTGCCTCCCAATGCAGTTGTTTTTGTTTCTCTTTTCTTGTGTCGATCGAAACATCAAAAAAAAAAAAAACTTTTTCAGTTAATTAATGTGATAAGTAACATACCAATTGGCAATTGAGTTGTTCTTGCTCCTCTTCCATACTTTGAGTCTGAGTAATCTCCATCCAAAGACCACAGTAGGTTAGAAAATAAAGGACACATATAATTGAAAACAGTAAATTAAGAGCAAACAGTTAAAAAAAGGAAATTCTGAACAGAAAATATATAGGCAAATTGGTGCTGGACATACCTTTTTCCTCATCATCCTCAGAAACTCATTCTATATCATAAGGTAACAAACAAGAATGCAATCAAACTGTGGACTAATTCCAATAGCACATTAATACAAAAAATTAAAGGAAAAGTTAGTTGTAGAATGACTTATAGCAGCTACCTGCTTGTTACGGATACTAGTGAGTCCATTTTCAAGGGCATCTTCCAACATCATCAGCTCTCTGTGGTTCAAAGATGTTATGTCTTCCCCCTTTAGGTGCCTAAAAACAACTCAAGGATAAACATTAAGCCAAAGATTTTATTTTTCTTAATAAATTTATTCTTTCATACTACTTTTCTTCTTCTTTTTTTCCCGCCTGCTAATTAGCTCACCTCGACTATTCCAAGGGTACATACTTTTCTTTTTTTATTGGGTCAAGAGGGGTTGGTGGGTGGGTGTGGTAGAGGCTGATGCAGCTATTTTTAATGACCGATTCAACCATAAACTCAACATTGTCAACATGAGGAGTATAAATATATATGTAAAAATAATTAATGTTTCAAAAAATATTAAATTTGAACCTCATAATTTCAGAAGTATAATATATTTTATTCTAAAAATATTAAAGTTAAATCCATCAAATTTAAATTATGAATTTGCTTCTTGTGATATGGGTGGGAGGAGAAGGAGTGAAGAGAAAAGTTAGAAGCCATATTAATGATGTTTAATTTACCTGAGTTCAATTTGCATGTTGTCATTGTCTTTCTTGACTTTGTTGATTTCATTATCCAAGTTCTGTTTTCAATCCAAGAAGCAATTTATCAAAAGTACTTAAGAACTCAAAATAAAATTTTAAAAACAGTGAAATTAGGTTATAATAAAGAGAGGGAGCTAATCAATCAACATTTGATGTGTTATAGGCACATAAATTCAACCATATAGCTTTCACCTTTTTTTTTAGGGGTGCTAAAAACTATGTATGAAAAGACTTGCAAAACAAAAGGAAGGGATAAGACTTCATTATCTTTACCAGATCTGTTTCTTGACCAGAAGAATAAAACCATCACCCCTTAGAAGAATTTGGCTTAGGGATATAGCTATAGGAAGTACATGCCTATATTTAGATCTGTTCATAGAATTCATGTTTCAGTATACCTAACATATTTCTAGCAACAAAATCATCCCTTTTCCCTAAAAGCGATGTCTCAAAAACCAGTTAAAAGGAGAGATCTTGCATGTCAAAGGATAAAACCCTTCCCTTCTCTTTTTTCCTCAAAAAAGAAGCCAAATAGGAAAAAAAAATTTGCTTTTTCTAGTTCTGTTCAAAGATTTCATGTTTCAAGAGAACTAACGTTGCTTTAGCAAAAAACACATGTTTCCTAATTTATTTCATTTTTCCTTTTTTTTTTTCTAAGATTTTTTAAGTGTTTTATTTTTACCTCATGCTTAGCATCCCACAATCTTCTTCCAGTAAGTTTGTGGTATTGATCCAAAATATCAACCAACCTTCAAAAATAATCAAACCAAATTTAATTTAGAGGGAAAAAAGTTGAATATGATAATGAAAAGTTAATTAAAACAAGGAAGGAAGATAACTAATTAAGAGAACATACGAAGTAGAGGAAAACTCATGCATCTTGCCAGAACTAGCAAAAATAATGACAGAAACACGAGCATCACAAAGAACACTGATTTCCTTAGCTTTTTTCAAGATCCCATTTCTTCTTTTTGAGTAAGTCACTTGTCTGTTGCTTGAGTTCTCTATTCTTTTGATCTCTATCTTTCCTCTCCCCATTTTTTCTTTTCTCTTGTTGTTATTTTTCTTGAGTTGAAGCTAAGTATATAATAGGGTTAGTGGAAGAGAAAGAAGAGAAGAAGAAATGAATGAGATTATCTATTAAGGGATTGACAGACAATCAACTTTCGTAAGTTTCAGAAAAAGTTGGTTTGTTTTAAGGCATTTGACAACGCCAACTCCATTTGTTTCTTTACTTTAAGTTACCCCTTCTCTAAACCCTTTCTTTGCACCTTCTTATCCTTCGGTTATTCTCCTTCTTCATCACTAACTTAGCCCCCACATTTTAAAAAATGTCGTTTAATAATAAATTATAATGTACACCATATGATATGTATTTGCATATAAACTTCCCTCGATTAACCATAGTTAGTACTATATATTCTCACTTCGTTAAGTCATTTAACCATGATAACCATTGTTCTTACATATACTGTAGCATTTTCAACTGATTTCCTATTTCGTTTTTGATTCAAAAGATGAATTTTGTTGTAATTTATATGCATCATACAAAGTGGCGTAGCAGGGTATACCACCAAGGGTATCCAAATATTAAACAAGTCAATATATTTTTTATCGATGAATGGTGTGCAAAATTTTTTAAAATCAAATTACGCAATATTTAGTAGTAAACAATAAAAATACTTGTAATCAAACTATAATTTTATAAATCAAAATTAACACAAAAAAGACAACATTAAAAAATTTTCTAATAAAAATAAACATAAAATTAAAGGAAAGAGAGAGTCAAGATGTTTTGTAGTCTCTACTCTTTAGAGCTTTTATTAAAGAAATTTTTGTAGAGCTTGACTTTTAAATTATAAAATTTATGAAAAAACTTTTAATTAAAATAACTACTTTTAAGATTTGTTGTTTGTTTTTATACAAATTTTGAGTTTTAAAAGTTATTTGATTAAAAAAAATTAGATTGAAAAAGAGTCAAATAGTCCATACACACGATGGTCTCCGTTTAATTTTGGCAAACAAAATGAGCAAATAACTTTGAACCCATGAACAACATATCACTTTGAACACCCTGAACAGCTAGATTCCCTCACTCAGCTATGTTAGGAGTGTTCAAAATATAATATATAAAGTAATATTTGACTTATATATAGAGTATAATTTTTCGATGAATGGTGATCGCTTGATCACCCTTGGCATAACGTGGCTACGCTACTGATCAAACAATGTACAATGTTAAAATAATTTCCTACTGAAATTTTTTGAAATAGGGGTAGTGATTATCAGCTTGCGGACATGCACGCGTAACTAAACCAATATTTTTTCGTGAAACAATATGATTGGCTATCCAAAAAAAGGAAAATCATGCCCCTATATATATATATATATATATATATATATATAATTGATGTAAGTAAATTCTTAACTTAAAAATAATATTTTAAGAATTAGCTACTATACAATCTGGCCTCTGTTTTAATTTGTATGATGTAATTTGACTAGGAACTTTCATTTCAATTGGATTTTGGTTATCCACCATGTACGAGAATCTCTGCTAAGCATCCATGGCTTAATGGTTAAAACTCCCAACTCATAATTGGCGAATTCGTAGGTTCAATTCCTATTGGATGAGAAGCTCACTCTCGGCCCGGCTGGAAGCAGAAGGTAGAACATAATATCTCTTGTTGGTTCAGCTCATCAAGCTATTACAAAAGAGTCCAGTGGAGAAAAACGCTTATGGGACCCTCTAATAAGTCTATTGAAATTGTCCAGGTATTAATGAAATCTCATCATCCATATATAATGAATTGATGTGGTATATTCATATCATAATATATGAACAGTAAGCGTATGGGCGAAAAACTTCATGTCATGCATTTGACCTTGTCAACGGCGATAAAGGCTTTGAAGGCTGTGACGTATCGACGCTGATCCAAAAGGTCGAGGTCATATGAAGAAGATAGATCGACGTCGAGGTCGAGGTGGTTTGACAGAAGACGAGGACGAGGACCAGCACCGGTCTTCGGTACAAAGTAACAGCTAGTTTTAGGATTTAGATTCCCTAGAGAATACTCTGATGGATATTCCTTTCTATTATACTATCTAAGGTTCTGTGACCCATGCACCCTTATAAATAGGAAAAGATGTAGTTGAAAAGGGGATCATACCCTTTTGTAAAGAATACTATTGACAGTCTCTGTACAAGATTCTCTCTTTATTTAATAGAAACTAAGTCTCACCATCTATTTTTTTCACCTTTCTCTCCCGATCCAAGAAGACTTGGAATATTCAACCGCTTATCACCATCCATCATTGTCAGAAAGCATATTGGAAAATCTCATGCTTGTCGGGTGAACTTTGCCTAATTTATTAATTAAAAGCCATTTACTATCACTTATTGCTACCTTTTACATTTATAAGCCTTTATTGCTCTATTATTGCTCAAAGATAATACTATCTGATACTACATATTGAAAATCCATCCTAAAAATGCTAGATCTGTTATAGAATATTGATATTGACTATCATTAACCCTATGTTTCTATAAATATTAATGTATAAGAACCTAGATCTGATTTTTGGGTTATACAATTTGATGCCATCTATGGGGATTTTTTAGTCAAACCATTAGTTTTCATTCAGAACAACAATATTCGATAGCTTGTTAACCTAACATACTGTAAAGCTATCTTTTTTCCTTCACATACAAAGATTCTATGGCAGGTAACCAGGGAAGGACCGACCAAGGAAAGGGAACAAGAGCAGTAGATAACGTCCCACTCAAGTTGATGAGTGCTATTGATGAAGGGTACGAAACTCAAGATGAAGAAGTGACTCCCACGATGAAGTCGCCAACGCCCTTCTCTAGCACAACAAAACCAAACAGAAAAGAAGCTTCCAAAAGAGGAAGCACCACTCGCTGTGAAGAAACTCCTGGAGGCTTGGCTAACTGACGCTTTGGTCAGCGTGATGAGCAAGAAAGGCCCCTGTACGACCGTGGAAACCCCAAGGATTCCTACAGCCAAGCATGAGAATGGACGGGACGACTAGCCGAACCCTCTTACTTCATGTAATGTCCATAAAACTATTGACGGTACAGGTGATAACGCCCTCGCCGCTGTGTTAAAGAGAATGGAATAAATGGAAAATGAGAATAGGGAGCTCAAGGAACGAATGAAGGAGTACCAAGAACGGGTAGACAAGATACCAGGTGTCCCTAAATTTCTACCAAAAAGAGACGCTGACAGGTTCGTGGAACAGCCATATAGGGAAGAAGCAGCTCCACATCCCATACCAAAAATTTTCAAAATGTCCCGGTACGTCACCCACTATGTCACCGCAGTGAAAGGCAACAACCTCACTAAAGAACAAGTGTCCTCCATCTTATTGGAAAATCTCGGTGAAACCCTCACTAGAGGGGCGTTGACATTGTATTCGCAGTTTACGGTTTTTTCCATAGAAACATTTGAAGAAATGGTGGACAATTTCGTAACGGCTGATGCTGGGGCAAAGAAAGCTGAAACAAGGGTAAATGATATCTTCGCCATCAATGTAGTTGAACAAACTTTGGGAGAGATCACGCTCCCTGTCCTCGCCGGTAGGGTGACGCTTGAGACCACGTTCCATATTATGGATCAAGACACATCATATAACGCTATCCTGGGTCGACCATAGATACACCCCGTGAGGGCAGTCTCCTCCAGCCTATACCAAGTGATCAAGTTCCCGACCCCCTAAGGAA
Source organism: Nicotiana obtusifolia (assembly GCA_002018475.1). Lineage (NCBI taxonomy): Eukaryota > Viridiplantae > Streptophyta > Magnoliopsida > Solanales > Solanaceae > Nicotiana > Nicotiana obtusifolia. The sequence goes on from MCJB01028016.1 coordinate 20,495, forward strand.
TTTTCCACATACGAGGGGAACAACGCACATCCCGAGAATGCTATCGGATCCCCCTAGACAGCACGACAATCCAACAAATGAAAGAAAAAGAAGCATAGCAATCGACAGGGTCGAGGTCTCTGCAGGCCGAAGCCAAGGATACCATTATGGACCCAGAAACGGTCGAAGCTATAGGATCAGCTATAGAGGAGCTCGATTCCATCCAGCTAGATCAAAGCGACCGCAGCAAAAAGGCCTACATCAGCTGCAAACTCAAAGACCCGGGTAAATTTAGTTAATTTTTAATAGTTAATAAAGATTTATTTGACTTTAACTATGCAGATATGCCAGACATCCCCAAAGAGATAGCAGGCACAGGTTAAATGTCGACCCCTACTACCCAGTAAGGTAGGTTTGACGAAAGTTCAACCTCACCATCAACGAGGCCGTCCACGAGGAAGTGGAGATATTATTGGCCAATGGCGCTATTAGGGAGACGAAGCACCCCAAGCGGATCGCCAACTTGGTAATGGTCAAAACGTAGAATGGGAAGTGGAGTATGTGCTTAGACTTCACCAATCTGAACAAGGCCTACCCAAAGGATTCATTCACATTACCACACATCGATCAACTCATCGATACTACAATAGGGCATGAGTTACTGAGTTTTCTGGACGCTTACTCGGGCTACAATCAGATACTCATGGAAGAAGAAGACCAGGAAAAAACCACATTCATCACTCACAGGGGAACGTACTATTACAGAGTCATGCCATTCGGGTCGAAGAACGCGCGAGTTACCTATCAAAGGTTGGTCACGAATATGTTCAAAAACCAGCGCGGCAAAACCATGGAAGTATACATTGATCACATGTTGGTTAAATCCTTGAGGTCCGAGGATCACATCGACCATCTGAAGGAAGCATTCGAAATATTGAGGAAATACGGGATGAAACTGAACCCCGAGAAATACGCATTTGGCATAACTTCGGGTAACGTTTTGGGTTTCTTAGTATCACAGCACAGATTCGAAGTAAACCCATACCAGATTAAGGCTATCGATGGGATATCGGAACATCTAACCATCAAGAAGCAAGTCCAAAGAGTGACAGGTCAAATCGCCACACTATCCAGATTCATCTCAAGGTCATCCGACAGGTGCCACATGTTCTTCGACGTACTCAAAAAAGATATCGGCCTCTAATGGATTCCTGAATATATAAGTGCGCTAAAGGAACTCAAGGACTACCTGTCATCGCCACTCTTGCTCTCAAAACCCGAGCTCGGAGAACATCTCCTCGCCTACCTCGGTATTTCAAAAGTAGCAGTAAGTGCAGTCCTGGTTCTGAAAGACAAAATTACGCAATCTTCAATTTATTATATCAGTAAAATACTTATCGACACCGAGACGAGGTATCCTCACCTCGAGAAACTAGCCATGCCCTTTTCGTAGCTTCAAGAAAAATAAGGCCATACTTCCAATGCCATCCAATCTCGGTCGTCACCACGTTTCCTTTGAGAAGTATAATGCACAAACCCAAGCTGTTGAAGAGGCTGGCCAAATGTGCAATTGAATTAAGTGAGCACGACATCATTAATCAGCCTCGCACAACAATAAAATCACAAGTGCTCGCCGACCTTATCGCAGACTTTAGTGCGAAGGTAATGCCCGAGGATGAGAAAGAAGCCACTCGAGCTCCTCACCTGACGCAGGACCTATGTATCGTGCATACTAATGGTGCATCCAATTCATGTGGGTCCTGATTGGGACTCGTGCTCTAAGTCCCCACCAGCGAAGTCGTTGGCCAATCTATAAGGTGCCCGAATATGACTAATAATGAAGTCAAGTATGACCCTGTAATTGTAGGACTGAGGTTGGTACTTGAATATGGGGCAAGACGTCTAAAGCTACGCTGCGACTCTCAACTCGTCGTCAACCAAGTTACTGGGACTTTCAAAATCAAAGAGCAAATGTTGCAGAAATACCAGACCGAGATATGCAAACTATTACCCAAATTTGACGAATGCCAGCTCGACCAGATTCCACGAACTCAGAATGTTGAGACCGACGACCTCGCAAAATTTCTCGCCGCAACAAAAAGCATAACTCTTAGGGATAGGAGCGTGGTGCATCTCCTCAGCTCCGCACTAGATCACGTCGAGGTAAAATCTATAAACCTAAACTAGGACTGGCGCAATTTTATTATAAACTATTTGCAAGACAGTACCTCCCCAAATGTTAAAAATGAAGCCAGGAAGCTGAGGATGCAAGCAGCAAGGTATAACCTCCTTTACAACGAGTTGTGTAAGAGAACGTATGGTGGCCACTTTGAAAAATGCTAGGGCCCGAATCAAACCCAACGCGTCCTCAAGGAAGTCCACGAAGGCCACTGTGGCAGTCACTCCAGTGACTGAGCACTAGTCAGATGCCTCATACGGGTGGGATACTATTGGCCCACCATGAAGAAAGACGACTTGGAATTCGTAAAGATATGTGAACAATGCCAGAAGTATGCCCCAATAATCCACCAAGCAGGCGAACACCTCCATTTCCTCATCTCTCCATGGCCGTTCATTAAATGAGGAATGGACATTGTGGGACCGCTTTCGTCGGGATGAGGTAATGTTAAATTCCTTTTAGTTTTAACTGACTACTTGTATAATGAGTAGAAGCAGGCGCATTCGCCCAAATTCTCGAGCAAAAGGTAATCACCTTCATATGGAAGAACATCATCTGCCGATTTGGCCACCCTAAAGAAATAAGCTGCGACAATGGAACCCAGTTCACGGGAAGAAAAACCACCGAGTTTTTCAAAAAATGGCACATTAAAAGGATACTCCCAATCCCTTACCGCCCAGTCGGCAACGGGCAAGTAGAATCCTCCACCAAGCTGATCTTGAACATCATGAAGAAAAGACTCGAATATGCTAAGGGACTGTGACCGGAGTTACTCCCAAGAGTATTGTTGGCGCACAGGACGACACCAAAAATAAGCACAAGAGAAACACCTTATTCCTTACTTTACGGGACTGAAGTAGTCATACTGGTTGAAGTAGGAGAACCTAGCCTAAGATACACCAATGAGAGCGGTAACGACAATAACGAGAACAAAAGACAAGACCTCGATGAGATCGAGGAGCGAAAAGACATGGCGTATATAAGAATGGTCGCACAGAAACAGCAAGCAGAATGCTACTACAACAGAAAAGCCAAAGTACGGTCATTCAAGGTCGGGGACTACGTGCACAAAGCTACCCAAGCAGGAAGAGATCCCCGAGAAGGCAAATTAGGAGCCAAAAACGGACCGTACAAAATCATAGGCAAGACAGAAAAGGGTTCATTCCAACTAAAGATATTGGAAGGAAAGCTCTTACCAAAAAATTGGAACATCAGCCACCTCAAGTACTTCAACTTTTGAGAAACAAGGGATGCCCTGTAAGTCGTGCTCTTTTTCCCTTGCTTGAGTTTAGTCCCAACTGGGTTTTCTTAAGGAGGTTTTTAACGAGGCAACGAACGGGATATTTCGAGTTGGAGTACACGAGAACAAACATATTTCATTGTCCGACTCCTTAAGAATCTCTGAGTCAAATAATGAAGGAACTAGATATACTGCGACTGGAACGCCAGCCAACACCCAAAACTTGTAACTTTCTCCAAAACGCCTCAGGGTGAAATGATTTAATCAATGCAATGCTATTGAAATAAATGAGATACATGTTCATTGAACTTCATTCTCCTAAGTCTCTCAACAAAAAGCTATGTTCGACGAGCTCGAACAAAACCCCTTGGCCCTTGGGCACGACTTAACAAAAAGGTACGTTCGACCAGCTCGAACAAAACCCTTTAGCCTTGTTGGCCACGACTTAACAAAAAGGTACGTTTGACCAGCTCGAACAAAACCCTTTGGCCTTTGTCCACGACTCAACAAAAAGGTACGTTCGACTAGCTCGGAAAAAACCCTTTGGCCCTTGGCCACGACTCAACAAAAAGGTATGTTCGACCAGCTCGAACAAAACCCTTTGGCCCTTGGCCACACTCAACAAAAAGGTACGTTTGACCAGCTCGAACAAAACCCTTTGGCCCTTGGCCACGACTTAACTAGAAGGTATGTCCAATCAGCTTGAACAAAATTGGTTGGACCTTGGCCACGATTTAATTAAAAGGTATGTTCGATCAGCTCGAACATCACCCGTCGGCCCTTAGCCACAACTTAACTAAAAGGTACGTTCGACCAGCTCGAACAACACCCATCGGCCCTTGGCCACGACTTAACAAAAAGGTGCATTCGACTAGCTCTAACAAAACCCTTTGGCCCTTGGCCACGACTCAACTAAGAGGCATCTCCGATTAACTAGAGCAAAAACTCCTCAGCCTATGGCCACTCAACCCCACGATTATCACAACCCAGAGGATAACAACGAATGAAGGAAGTACAGAAGCAGAACACACAAGCACAGAAACAAAACATGCAAAGGTAAGAAAGGTGCGTATAAAACAATAACCAACTTTGATATTTATATAAAGAGTCTTTATAAAGGCGCACGAAGACGCCAACAAAAAAGAGAATAGTACAAAAAGTTTGAACAAAAACAAAGGCAGCATATCTAATGGCTATCACCACCATGGTCTCCGCCATCCTCTCCATCCTTGCCTCGGTCGTAAGCAGAGTCGCACTAGGCAATATCTTCGATCTGGTCGAAACCTCATTCATCATCATCCTCGGCATCAGGATGAGGTGTGTCAGGGTCATAGCCACAGGACAACCGAGCTTCACGAGCTTTAGTTCAAGGCCCCTTCATGGCTGTCTCGAAGACGAAGCCTGTCTGACCTAACTCGTAGACTACCTCTACTTGAGCTTCGGCAAAGATCCACTCCTCGTAATGCTCTTGAGAAATGGCCAGAAACTTAGAGGTATGAGAAGTAGAGGGTCGTTCGAGCAGTCTGGCATTCTCGCCCTCTATAGCAGAAACCCGCTCAAGTAGCTCGGCGTTGTCTTTCTCCAATTCACCAATCCACTTCTCGAGCCTGGCTTACCTTGCTTCAACCATCGACCGAACATTGTACCGATCGGCGCCAAGGCCTTTGTTCGCGAACTCTAAGATAGAGGCTCTTTTTCGAGTCTCCACTCGGGAGGACTCTGCCTCCTCGATCCACCACTGCTTACCAGCTAACTCTCCCATGAGCCCGTCCATTTTGAACTGACATGCATTCAACTGACCTTACATTTGATCAACTCGGCTATGGAGGTCGCGGCATTGGGCTTCTACGCCCCTGCTTAGCACGATCTCCTCCTTTTTTTCTTCAACGCCCCCTCAAGAGCGCTTAGTCGCTCCACGGACATGAGCAACTCTTCATCTTTCTTTCTCAGCTCCTCCCTTAGGGCAAACATATCGCTCCCCTCACGGAGCCGCCCCTCACCTCCTTATACTTCCCTTTGAACTCATATTTCGTCCGCATTTTTTGATAGATCCCCTTATGCCTCTCTTCCTCCGCACGCTCTCAATCTTCAAGATAATTGTCTGCAAATGAAAGGAAAAAGAGTAAGTAAAAGAAAGACTCGAAAACAAGCCAAGGCAAAAGAAAAGAAAAAGAAGAAAAGAAATGATTTACCCTGAGAGCGAGGCCGGCGATGCTCCTGGAAAGAGTACTATTACTCAGCTCTCTAAGAGTTCGGTGTTCGGCATCAGAGCAGAAGGGACCAAACCCCCGAACCACGCCCTCAGTATTCTTGAGCAGATTGTGATTCACTAGGATCATGATAGTCCTTAATCCCTCCTCCACTATGACTTCGACCTGAATCATCCCACTGTCAATCATCTCATGATCTTAAGGGTCGAAGTCATAATCGGATTCATTGAGGATAAGCCCAGTCCACTCCTCGTCCTTCTTAGCGGGCATCTTGTCTTTCCTCATATCGATAAAGGAAGCAACCCGAGCTGGTCCAGAAGATGAAGCCCCCCCGCACCCGGGACGTGTATATCCATCATCAGCAGCATCAAAACCCTCCAACCCGGGCACCTCTAAGGTTGCCCTTATACTTCTCTCGACCAATGTTGCCATAGTACCTTGCACCACGACCTCAAGAGAGACTTTCGACAAGTCAACTGCCACTAGTACACCGTCTCCCCCCAGCTACAACTTTCCTCTTCTTGGGCCTCAGGTCTTTGTCGCGTGGAGAAACTTCCTCGTGCTCAGCGCAGGAAGGAGCTAAGGGAAGAACAGGCGTAGCGGTTGAAACAGGGGCAGGATTAGAGGAAGCAACTCCCCTCCTTCTCTTAAAAGAAGGCGTCGGTGCCAGGTTCCTTTTAGCAACCTCCTTGGCGGGACCTAGAAAGAAATATAAAGATAGGAAAAATAAAATGGGCGGATACAAACACAACACCATCTGAAGAACGACATTACCTTTCGAAAGAGGAGTCGGTTTGTACTTTTGCAAAAGCTCGACCAGTCACGGATCCCCGTAGTGTAAGAAAGGACTTACCTAACCCAGTCGGCAAGGTGCGCCACCAATTGAAGAGGTCGAGCAACAGCTGCAAAACGAGAAGTATTAACTCAGAAACTCAACAACACACGACTACGTGAAGGGGAAAAAGTCAGTGCGAGTACTTACGAGTACGGTTGCAAGCTTCAGGAAAATCAGTGGCATCGGCCACGACGGCCTCAGTCTTGACAAAAAAAAGTCGATCCAAAACTATTGACTAACCTTGTTGTCCATCCTGACAACCAGGAATTTGCTTCCACAATGCTGAATATTCAACATCGTGCCCCGATAGAAATTGGGCATGAACAAGTGCACTAGATGCCGCACGGTGATCTCGACCTCCGCTAGCTTGGCGAAATTAGACAACATCTTGATCACTTTGTATACCAAGGGTGCGAGCTCAGCCGGATAGACCCAGTAAAAATGGCAAAATTCTTTCACTAAAGGGAGAAGAAGGAATGAATAGCCAACAGTGAAGGGATAAGCAAAAAGAGCGCAATACCCAGGGCGGTGCGTATACACTTTATCGTCATTGATAGTTACAAGATCCACTCGATCAGTAAGGCCGCACTTAGCCTTGAACTCCGCTAAATGCTTGGCCGTTAGAGAGGATAAAAAAACCTCAGCTCCTGCCTCCGACTACCGTTGCAAATCCGGTTTTGTGTTAGGGTTGCGGGGAATAATTTCTTCTACTGAGGGAAGAGCCACCACTTCAACGGCGGAGATGGCATCTCCTCCGCCGAACGGAAGCCACAACAACTAGTGGAGTAGCTTGAATCTCTTTATTCATACCGAAAACTTCCTCGCCACTAACATCATAAGGCAAGTTAGACATGGTTGTAAAATTTGGGGGATCTAAGAAGAGAAGGAGCTAAGAAAATGGAAGAAAAATGTTATAAACAATGAGAAAAGAAAGAAAGTCTAAAGATGAAGGAAGTTTTGGCAATAGAAGAAAAGAAAGGATTTGAATAAGGATGATCATATCCCTTTTTATAAAGAAGAACCTTGGGATTCGAAGCGACTCGTCATGATTGCGGCCGTAGGCAAAATGGCAGAGTCAATCCTCGAGTTACATGTGTCCTGATGCGACGCATCGGGAACTGACGTCATCACGACGAATGACGTGACATCCCATCTACGTCAGTTTTTCTCCATAGATTACCCGAGAAAATTAAGGAAACAAGAGTTCAAAATACGCGGCTCCAATAATGCCACATCATTCACCTTTGACAAAGACCATGACCATTGCTATCCACTTATCAAGTCCGTCCTCGAGGATCTCAACAAGCGGAGGGGCTAATTGTATGGGCAAAAGACTTCATGTCATACATTTGATGGTCAACGGCAATAAAACCTTTGAAGGTTGTGACGTGTCAATCTAATCCAAAAGGTCGAGGTCATATGAAGAAGATAAGTCGAGGTCGAGGTGGTTTGACAGAAGACGAGGACGAGGAACAACACCTGCCTTCGGCACAAAGTAACGACTAGTTTTAGGATTTAGATTCCCTAGAGAATATTCTGATGGAATTTCTATTATACTATCTAGGGTTTTATAGCTCATGCACCCTTATAAATAGGAAGAGATGTAGTTGAAAAGAGGATCAAACCCTTTTGTAAAGAGTACCATTAACATTCTCTGTACAAGATTCTCTCTTTATTGAATAGAAACAAAGTCTCACTTTACATCTCTTTTCTTTAACCTCCCCATCTAAAAAGAACCAGAATATTCAGCTGTTTATCACCATCCATCATTGTTAGAAAGCATATTGGAAAATCTCACCCTTGTCGGGTGAACTTTGACTCATGTATTACTTAAAAGCTATTTACTATCACTTATTGCTACTTTTTACATTTATAATCTTTATTGCTCCATTATTGCTCAAAAATAATACTATCTGATACTACATATTGAATATCCATCCTAAAAATGCTAGATCTATTATAGAATATTGATATTGACTATGATTAATCCTATGTTTCTATAAATATTAATTGTATAAGAACCTAGATATGATTTTTGGATTATACAGTAAGAACTAGTATTCTTATTGAGACTATAACTCATAGGGAAGAAAATCGATTTATGAATGGAACCAAATATGCAGTATTTACAGACAATTTTTCAGTTATTGGAAAAAAAATTAATATAAAGGATCAACTAGGATAGAAATAAAGCATTGAGTCGAACTCTCCATTGGTGTTAAGGTAAAAGAACTTCCAAAAGAATGCCTGTTGAGAGGGTCTCATCCGGGAAAAGAAGGTTAAAGAGTTAGTCAGCCTGTCACGCTTGCCTTACCCTCAGAGATGAAGCCGAAGGAAAAAACCTTAGGAGTTGTTCTCCTCCGAGGGAGTGGAAACCATCTCTCCTTCTCATTGATAGCATTTGTCTCGGCCCTCACTGGGCAAGTTCACTCTTTCTGCTGCTTCCGGGGAAAGAAGTCGTATTTGGGAAGGTGTGGATCCTCGATCCTAGTTTTGAAATGGAGTTTCGATTTGGTGAGCGAACAGAATAGGAGGCCTTTATCCTGTGTCGAAGGTTGGGTGTGATTTTCACACTTTGTCATTATTTTAGGATGGACGAGGTCAGAATTTAAGAAAGCTATTTACGTAGGCGTTCGCGGCTTTCCACTTTCAATTGGAAGGCCATCTTTCTGTTGCCGGAAGGTCAACCTCAAAAAAATGTAAATAGGGTCAGCTGCTAGCTCTAACCAAACTTTCGGTATACAAGTCCGACGAAAGACAACCCGCTTCTCGAAGGCGAGGAAGAACCCCGTGCACTTTTTTCAGGCTTTTAGTTTAATGTTTCTAATCAGTGGACGTAATTATTGACAAGAACTTATTGAATTTATTATTTTGGCCCATAATAAATTAAAAGTTACTCCTGCTATTCAGCCGAGAGCCTTGAGCATTATCCAAGGACGTGTTGTAGGAGGTTTAAGAAAGAAAAGAAGACTTTTGAAACTTATAATCAACATGCAAGCTATAATATTTGTGTTGCTATAAATTATTTTTTATAAAAAAAATTATTAAAAAGGAAAGAGCGTCATATAAAATTAGGTGAAAAAAAATCTATACTATATAATAGTCAAGGTACATGTAAATTGATTCAGACACTATCGTGGTAAAAAAAATTATTCCAACCAAAGTTATTATGTGGGTATTATGTTTTCGTTTGTACCAAGCAAATGAAGCACTTATATATAGTCATTCTAGGGCATCATATTTTGCTATCTTCGTTAAAGGAGGTCACAGGGGAAATGGAGTGTAACTCTGTAGCTGGCTGAATTGTTAATTTTTGTTAACCTGCCGGGTGGTTGCGTTGCACTAGATAAAGCCCATTTTCTTGGATATGTTTGGTATGAAAAGATAATATTTTTCAATTTTTTATTTGATTGGCTTATATATTTTAAAGAGTATTTTTCTTTAGAGCTCATTTTCTCCTAATTTCTGAGTATTGAGCTTCCTTACAAGAGCGGAGTAATTTCCTAATGCTCTCCCATGCCATTGCCAACTTATGGTTTCCGCTCTCTCAATCCCATTCTCCGCCCAACTAGGCAGCTCCCTCCCCCCACCCCCACGCAATCCCCAACCGAACCCCCACCAACCTTGTTCCCACCCGCCCAGAGTTGGTTAATTTGTCACATTATATTTCCTTTCCCACCAAACATACCCCTAATCATTTTTGCATTGTCTGTTGAAAAGGATTCAGAGAGAATTTTATTCTCATCCAAGCTAAAGAAGTATATTCCTCAGTTATTACGTGCATATTCGGTAATATACTAAATATAAACTTGAAAATGAATTAACCAAAAAAGGGAATGACAGTAGATTTAAGCTTAACCAATTGATTGGTTTTACTACTGATGAAAAGTCTTGCTTTTTCCCCTTAAATCTATATTCTTGATTAACATGAAAAGTCACATCGCTTCTACATTAATTTTGCACGCAAACTCATATTGTAATCTCTTCAAATGCAGAATTGTTGAATGTCAAATACAGCTCTTTAAATGGTAAACAAATTAAGAAATGGTCTGCTGTTAGTACTTGAAACGGAAGTACTATAATTAATGATCTCTTCAAAACTACTCCTACTTAGGTTTCTTGTACAGTTAAAGTTTAACTTCAGATTGTTCCTGCATTTTTGCTTTTAGTTTCAAAATTCATAAAGCCTAAGGAAAAAATCCCTTACACCTTTAATGATGGAAAACAGAGTTGTAAATCAAATCTCAACCGTCACATCAAATTAAAAAGATCAAAACCTTCTCTATATCTAGTCTCTAGTTATAAAGAAGAAGATAAACGACTATGTGACGGTGGGTACAAGTGATGTGATGTGAGAAGTTTGAGTTAAAAGTTTAAGAATCAGACACAGTTAAAGTCTTTCTATTTTCCTCAACTTCTCAATCAACAAGTTTCAGATTGAGTCTAATTAGTCTTTTTCACTTCTCTTCTAGTTGGTTGAGATGAGATAAAATGAGACAGATTTGTTACTTTTTCTACTGCCTACAAAACGAGCTAACGTCAAACATTTGAACCACTGTTACACTTCAATTTTATGTGACGCCCCCATAATCCAAAACAAATACCAGATAGTATGTAGAACATGCCTAAAGCTCGAGATAATGACTGAATGAAAATGAAACTTGGTTCTAAAAAAACCAGAAAATTAAGATTGTTAAACAGCAAGGATTAATTAAGCTACGAGTTAAGGTTTAAGTATGGGTTTCCATTAACCCTAATGATATGGAATTATGTTAATCCCTCTTCTTTTCCACTAGATTACTCACACAAGTGATATAGTTGATTGAGCAGAAATAAGTTCCAAGAAGCAATCGTGTTAATCCCTCTCCAAAGTCCAAACGGCTTCTCTATAAACTCTCGCATATAATTTCTGTGGCAGAGTAGATCATAAGACCGAGTTTGGAAAGCTCTTATACCAAATGATCACTTGTCACAAATGGAAGGAAAAAGCTTCAAGAGTTTAGCTAGAGGAATCAAGAGATAGCTAAAGTTTATGTTTTATTGACTGCGAAAACGTAAATTGCACATCAGTGTCCCTTTTATACATTCAGGAAAAGAATTGAAAATCATTTTTTAAATAGAAAAAAAAACGTTAATTTGAATTTAAAGTGACAAATATATTACATTTAAGAAAAAAAAGAAATCTAAGATATCTACCAAGAACAAATATTATATAAGTAAAACCAGTTCTTTTAATGGGAAAGAGTAAAAGGACTAAAGATTAAATAAACCAGTTAAGCCCTGTAAAAGACAATTGTTGGGTAGCAAGTAGCCCGTTTTCCCGCCTAACAAAAATGCTGCACATGGGCATTAAAAGAAAAAAAAAGGGAAAACACAATAGATTTGTGAAACCGTAAGAAATAAATAGAGGGCCATTAGAAAGATCTACCTTTTACATTTCAGCAAGTTCATCCCTATTTTCTAGTGAATTTCCAATAATGCATGAAATGGAAGCTATGCCCTCTTGATATGCAAGAATTGGATTTTTATTACCACCCAATTAGCAAATATACATATATAGCACTTTTCTGTTTTTCCCTGCCTAAGAGGTATACCTAAAATGCTATATAAGATAAATTCTACGCGTTAGTGCAAGAATGTGAGAACTTACACTAATGACAATTCATTGATTACCAATTATGACTTTTCCCCGTCGTTCAAGCTCATACAGCATGAGAACTGCAGCCGAATCTTGTGAACTTTTCTTATCAGCTCTTTCATCCCCAGTAAGCTCTATCAAACCATAGTCGGGTATGGTCAACGAGATTTGAGATGCAAAAGTGTTGTAAACCTTCCTTTTATCAGAGCCTTCACCGCATTCAATCAGGGACCTGTGCATACCGGAATTTACACTCAATACGCGAAAAACTAGGAAACAGTTTGATAAAAACAAGAGAGAAAAGAACTGGTTGGCGGATAAGCTGGTTTTACTTACTTGGATTTACGCTCTGTTGACTCCAAACTAGGCATAGGCCACTGCAGTTTTTTGCACAGTTCATAAAGTGATTGGCGTGGTCCACCCTTCTTCATGTTGATTGGTCCAATTGCTGCCAAGTAAAACGGAGAAAAGCATTAATCCAAGGGTTAAAGGAGATGAGCATCAGCAGACCTTAGCAAAACTGATTTTTCTTCAATCATCTAACTTTGAGAAAGATTTTGTTAAACCAAAGAGTGCGGAGCTCGGTTACAATGGTTTATAAAGATATGTGAGTTTTTATGTTAAAAAAGCTACATTCTTTGTTAAAGAGACGGAGTTGAGGAAGCAAAGCAATGTCTGGATATTCCAGGGTTAAGAGACTCAAAAGCCCCCATTATGTGTTATTGAAACTTACTGAACTAGGTCAAGCACTTGTCTTGTCTTGATTAGGCAACACTTTCCTGGTGTGACTGATTATTTTACCAAACAGTGACATAAAACAAAGAAAAGAAGGAAAAAAGAACATAACAAAGAAATGCAAGGGTACCATTAAAATTCAAATCTCGATGGTAGATAACAGTTATTTTCACACGAGAGTAATTTTCAGAAATTCTGGAAAATGCCACAAGACAAATTTCAATCCAAGTGCTGTAACTTCTGTTGGATTATCAAAGAGACAGGTGCTAATTCACCAAGGAGGCAGGAGGATGCTGGGGCTTTTCACATTGTAATAGAAAGCAATCGATAGAATATGCAGGATATTTTCTTTTCAATCAACCAATCTTAATACCTTATAAATAAAAGTAATGCATAGTTAGCAACTTAGCATATTCAGAAAAAGTTACTTTTCAGCATATAATGAGTTAAACCGAAATTTAGCAAATTGTAATAGAAAAAAAGGAATTTACACTTGACTTCTATCTGCTGAGCTATAAATCCTCAACACTTCAATATATATTCAGTAGCGACACAGAATGGAAGAGAAAGCATAATCACCCTATACAATGCTTTCTTCCTACGCACCTAAAAAGGATTTCCTCTCCTAAATTCTGTAATATCACTTCTTCTGGGAGGTGGTATTGGCCCGTGAATAGTGGAAGGTGTAGGAGCAAGGCGCAACCTTTGGTAGGATTTGAACACAACACCTAAATATGCAGGCAGAGCTGCGACTATTAGGCTGCAACACCTATATAATGCTACATCATCACTAAATTTCAAATCTGATGGACTTTTCAGGGATATCAATTGAAGTTTGTCAGTATCACCTGGCCACCACAATGCTATTTCCTTTCAAAAGGGCATAATAAACTAAGTCTAACTATAGAATATTATGTACTTCCCAATCCTAAGAATATCTAACTTAATTACGTACAGCCCTTTCAAAAATGTTTGACCCCTTCTCCTCAAATAGAAGCCTTCAGCTTTTACTTTAATATTTAATCTTAATGAGACATACTTCAACTAACTATACTTTTAATATTTGTCTGTGATCTGAAATATTCCCAATCTTGCTCCAGTTAACAATGTACATACTCCTTCTTTAATCTTGCTGAGGAATCAAGCAAAGTCATCCATCTTGAAATAGAGGGATATGTATCTAACTAGACATAAGGTAAAACAATATTTAGTTTGATTGAACTTTAGCTTCTTTATACTACACTACAAAATAGATATGGCCTAGAAAATCAAATGAAGTGATAAGCGTGGATGCATATGTCGGTACTGAAAAGGATGGCAAGTTTAACATTTTCATAAAACTGGTATAAGAAGATCAATTGTCCTGAAAAGCTTCCCAAGACTTGGGCTGAATTCGATATTTAAAGGAAGAAATTGCAAGAATATACCAATTGCTACAGTGTGCATACCTTGGATGTCCTTATTTGAATTACAAGCACTGCTAGGTTGAGCTTTGCCCGTCTCTAAATTCGAAAGTATTGTCTTTTGCTTTTTGCATGGAGCCATAGCAGGACATGTATTATTCGCTTGGCTGCAGATGTCAGCATCAGAGCCTAAAGAATGTGGCACATCAACAAGGCTGGTCTCTTGTTTCTTTTTCTTGGATGCAATTCCTTTATACTGTTGTTAGAATATGAGGGAAAAATAATGTCAGAAATAACTTAATCCAGAGCTTGGATAATCGGCAATCCATAACTGAAGAATTTGTTTAATCCATCCATATGGAAACTGTCATCTAGCTCAACATTAATTGTAACGGCAATGCCAGAGAATAAAGTCGTCCTATCGAGCAATGTTTTTGTTCCAATTTATTAAACCATGTAATGGTCAGTTTGAAATTGATCTTTATGCAACGTAAATGCATGCAGGCACGTAAAAACTTTATCAACACAATTCTTTAGCATCTTTACAGATTTCATAAACATCAGAAAGTTCTATTTCCAAATTTGGAAAAGTTGCAAAGCTTGACTCAATAAGCTAATTCTGATAAAAAATAAACACCTAGTTGATTAGGCATTCTCTTTTCAGGTACTTCGATAGACATGAGGCAACTCCGAAAGCAACCAACTCATTTGTCTCCACTTGAAACCAAGAAACGAAAAAAAATTCAGAAACAAAACAAAAGAACAAGAAGAATGCCTCACTGAAAAGAGAGTTAAACATTGCAACATCAGTAGCTGCAATGGTAACTTTCACGAACAAAAGCACAACAAAGCCTAGCATGAGTTTCTTTCTTCTTATCTTTCTTTCCATATTACCTAAGGCTGTTTCTACCATGTGAATAATGGCCCATTAATTAAAAGGACCAAACATAGGATAAGAATCATCTTCCTGGCTAAGACATACATACCTCTAAGTCCTTCAATAATTTCAGAGCTGCTTGCCCCTTTGCATTTTTTCTAGTTTGGCCACATCCCTCAGCAACCAGCAACTCATCTTTCAGCTGTAACCTAAGCTCTGCATGCACGGCATCCCCCTTCACCATGCAATGGTCTTTCAAGAAGTAGCCAAGCGAGTCACACAATTCTATGAGCTCACGCAACGGAGGTAGTTCGAGCTTATCAGGAGTCACGATGGGAGATAATAGTGGCTTGACGATCTTCCAAACTTCATCCAGGTTAAGTTTAGTGTCAATAAGTATTGCTCCAGCAATACTCTCCACCAAGTCTCCAAGTACCTATAACAAATTAATATCCCATGAATACAAGCAGCCTGCTATAAATACTTTCATATATAGCAAAGGATTAATGTAACATATGCTGAACAATGTTGTATCCTAGGAAGACATTCAAGACTACAGTTGGCTTTGAGATTAATAACATATGGTTACAGTGAAATGTCTGTCAAGAAAGAGTAATAGAACCTTTGGGGCTTTGTTTCCTTGGAGTGAACAAGAATCAGAGACTGACTTCACAAATGCTGATATTTCACTTTCAAGATATCCAGAGTGATGTTGAAGATGGACATGAAGCTCCCTCTTCACAGCAGCATAAGCAAAATTATCATTATTGACAGAAGCAGAGCGCAAATCTGTCAGTTCCCCAGGATCAATATCTTTATGCTTCTGGTAAAGGTACCAGGTAATGAGAATGTCCAGTACTGAGTCGCCGAGAAATTCAAGTCTCTGCCACATACAAAAAAATAAGTCTAAAGCTAAAAACAGGCAATATCTTAAGAAACAACTGTCCATTGAGAAGTATAATCAGCATTAATTCATATTTATATCTAAATTAGGGACTATTCATTAACCAACCTGATAATTGTAACTAACGTCCACTTCTAGCACAGTAGCATGTGTTATAGCTTCTAGTAGCAGTCCCTTGACAGAAAATTTATAGGTAAGCTTCAACTCAAGGTCTTCAATATCTTTAGCTTTAGGGGTATAGGAGTAAAGAGATGCAGTTTTGATCGCATCCTCTACTAATGAAGGTTCAAGTTCAGCTTCAACACCGAGCCATTTCATCAATTTCAGGGCAGCAGTAAACCCACCACCAACGTAGTATGCACCTATCAGCGCTTCGACACAGTCAGATATTGTTTTTGAGCCCATCCATCTATGTCCTCTATCACAGTGCTTCCCAACTACTACTTTGGGATCTTCAGTCAAAAATTTCTTGTCCAAAGGCACTTCTGACGTCTCAACCCCATGGTCACAAGGACAAAGCCGAAGGGAAAGCTGTCCAGGAGCAGTCCATCGGCGTGGATCAAATGCTCCATCCCTTATATAGCCCTGTAATTAGACATGTAAAGCATGATTAGAAATGGAAATGAGAGTATAACTAATACAGATGTCAAATAATTTGAGGCATACAGGAAAAAAGGGCAATTTAAAATTGCCAAGTGGAAAGGATATAGCATCCACATTTCTTTGAGGATTAACAAAACAAGATGGATTTCAATATGCCATGATGAAAGTGCTTAAAAACCAGAAGACAGCAACCCATGGAGATTGTGAACAGGTTGATATATAAAAACGGCTTAGCCTGTAGCAAGTTCCCACCATCTAGCACCATGTCTGTCTTTTTTAAGTTAAAACGACTAGCAAACTTTTGATGCTATCAGCATCTTTATTGTGTAAGCAAGTTTACATAAGATCAGTTGATACCACTGAAAATTTGCCCATGACTTCTCTTACAACCAAAATAGGATGAAAATTCCTGGTGAGTTCAATAATATTACAACCCCTGACTTAGAACGGTGCTTAGTTCAAGCTCTTCTACCAACTCCCAAATTTCAGCTTTTGCATAATTTCACTACTTAGCTAATCCCAAATTGGCTTCAACTTTGGAGGTTTTCAACAAAAGTAACTACAAAACCAAAGAGACATGGACAAAGGATAAAACTGCAAGAGAGTTCCCTTTTTGTGATTATTGTGGCATATCCCAATTTCCGTGATTAGATCCTCCAGCAAGCCTAAGTTTTATAATCCTCGCTGAAACCAAGTAATTGGCATATTATCCAAGTAAACACTAAGAAAGTCAAGCTATTTACTGTTTATTTTCTACGATAAGCTTCAAACGGTTCGTAAAAGCTATTCACAACATTTTTGCCTTGATTTATGTGCCATAGACTCTCTTATGAATCCTAATTCATCCATCCTAAGTAATCAGTCTCTTACTCATGCTAATAATAAGCAAAATTTGTTATTTACTCCCGATTTTCACCGGCAAACTTTTAATGCTTCGTATTGACTTCTTCAATTGTAGAACATTGGACTCCCCAGGGATCGTTCATTCCCTTTGGAAGAAATCTCCAATGATTGGGAAATTGGAGAATTCTTGAGTCTGAAGGGTCTTCTTAACTCTCTACCCCCACTGACTTCTCTTCCAGATTCCTTATCCTGGAAATCCAAAAACAGAACCTTCTCTGTGAAAAGTTGTTATAAAACCTAGACAAACAGTATTCCCTCTTAACATAGCCATGGAAGTCTATTTGGAAGAACAAAACACCTTTAAAAACTAAACGTTTTTCTTGGATTGTGGCATATAGAAAATGTCTCACTCTTGATAATCTTCAAAAGAGAGACATTACTCTTTGCAACAGATGTGCTCCTTGTGAAGAGGAGGGGGAAGAAGTTAGCCATTTATTCCACCATTGCAGCTCCTCCCAACAGATTTGACATCTCTTTTTTGCTGTTGCGGGAATCCAATGGTGTATGCCAAATAATACAGTGGAAATTTTGTTATCCTGGCATAGATTGGACCTTCAAAAATCTTCCAAAGAAGCCTGGAAAAGCATTCCTAAGGTGGTATGGTGGGTCATATGGAGAGAAGGAAATCCGATAGTTTTTGAAGACAAGAGGGACAGTGTTATTAATCTTAAGCTTGGGTGTATGTTTCTGCTAAGTCTTTGGTGCACCAAAACTACGTCATATGTTTTAGAGCCGGAAGCTATAGTTGACTTTCTTAGTTTACACATATTGTAAGGTTCTCTTTTGGATGCACATTTGCACCAGCATTTCCTTAGTGCTGGTTGTTTACGTGAGAAAGCACGGAAGAAAATATATTATTGATATTAGATACTCAATACAATACAAGAGGTCCTTATTTATAGCTATAATCTACAAGGACATATTACTCCTATTCCAATGTGGGACAAGACTACATTATGTAAATATCTGTAAACTAACACTCCCCCTCAAGCCGGTGCATACAAATCATATGTACCGAGCTTGTTACATATATAACCAATACGAGGACCAGTGAGGAACTTGGTGAAAATATCTGCAAGCTGATCATTCAACTTCACAAACTTTGTAGCAATCTCTCCTGAAAGTATCTTTTCTGACGAAGTGAGAATTAATCTCAATGTGTTTAGTTCTCTCATGGAACACCGAATTTGATGCAATATGAAGGGCAGCTTGATTATCGCACACAAGTTCCATCCGACTGATTTCACCAAATTTCAACTCCTTGAGCAATTGTTTGCCCAGACTAGCTCACATGTTGCCATAGCCGTTGCTCGATATTCTGCTTCTGCACTAGACCGAGCAACTCCATTTTGTTTCTTGCTCTTCCAAGACACCAAATTTCCTCCTACTAAAACACAATATACGTCTACATCTATCAGAAGGTGATCCTGCCCAATCAACATTTGAGTATCCAACGATCTGCTCATGACCTCGATCTTCAAACAGTAACTCTTTGCCTGGAGCCGATTTTATATACCGAATTATGCGGACAATTGCATCCCAATAACTATCACAGGGAGAATTCATAAACTGGCTAACAACACTCACAGGATAAGAAATGTCGAGTCTAGTCACTGTGAGATAATTTAATTTACCAACCAGCTGCCTATAGCTTGTAGGATCGCTAAGCGGCTCCCCCTTCCCTGGCAGAAGTTTAGAATTCGGATCCATCGGAGTGTCAACAGGTCTGCAACCTATCATCCTTGTCTCCTCAAGAATGTCTAAAGCATATTTTCTTTGAGAAATAATAATACCTGAGCTAGATTGAGCAACCTCAATACCTAGAAAGTACTTCAATCTGCCTAGATCCTTAGTTTGGAAGTGCTGGAAGAGATGCTGTTTCAGATTGGTAATACCAACCTGATCATTGCCAGTAATAATAATATCATCAACATAGACTACCAGATAAATACAGAGACTTGAAGCATAGTGCTGATAAAACACAGAGTGATCAGCTTCACTACGAATCATGCCAAACTCCTAGATAACCATTCTGAACTTATCAAACCAGGCTCGAGTAGACTGCTTTAGACCATAAAGTGATCGTCGTAAGCGACATACAAGGTCACGAGACTCCAATGAGCAACAAAACCAGGTGGTTGCTCCATATAAACCTCATCCTCAAGATCACCGTGAAGAAAAGCATTCTTAATGTCCAGCTGATAGAAAGGCCAATGACGAACTGTAGCCATGGATAGAAAAAGGCGGCCAGACAGGTCTTAAGTCGATCAACCTGGCCATCGGGACCAACTTTGGCTGCATAAACCCAACGACAACCAACAGTAGATTTACCTGAAGGAAGAGAAACAAGCTTCCAAGTACCACTTGTATGTAAAGCAGACATCTCGTCACTCATAGCCTATCGCCATCCTGGATGAGACAATGCTTCACCTGTAGACTTAGGGATGGAAACCGAGGACAAAGAAGATATAAAAGCATAACAGGGAGATGACAGACGATGATAACTTAAACCGACATAATGGGGATTAGGATTAAGTGTGTCCGTATACCTTTCCGAAGTGCAAACGGTGTACTAGAAGAGACAAGTCCACAGTAGGAGCAGGGTCAGGTGCAGGACGAGAACCAGTTGGGCCTAATGTACGGCGCGGACGACGATGATTAGTCGGTGTTCCTGTGGCTGGGGATCTAGGAGGAACAACACTAGACTCCTTAACGGTTGGTATGGATGAAACTTCTGTGGTCGAAGGTGGAGGAGGAGCTATAGTAAACTCCTCAAAGGTCGGTATAGGTAAGACCTCAGATATATCATGGTGGTCAGCAGAGGTAAAGAAAGATTTAGACTCAAAAAATGTGACGTCAGCTGACATAAGGTACCTATGAAGATCAGGGGAATAACAACGATATCCATTCTGAACACGAGAATAACTAAGGAAGACACACTTGAGAGCATGAGGAGCTAACTTATCTTTCCTAGGGGATAAGTTATGAACAAAACACGTGCTCCCAAAAACACGAGGTGGAAGAGAGTATAAGGTTGACTTGGGAAACAATACTGAATGTGGAATCTGATCCTTGTTGGGAGATGAAGGCATCCGATTAATCAAATAACAACTTGTGAGAACTGCATCGCCCAAAAAATGCAACGGAACACGAGATTCAATTAGAAGTGTATGAGCAGTCTCAATAAAGTGCCTATTCTCTTTCTCTGCAACCCCATTTTGCTGAGGGGTATAAGGACAAGATGTCTGATGAATAATTCCTTGAAAAGTCATAAACTGCTGAAATTGAGAAGATAAATATTCTAAGGCATTATCACGGTGAAAAATGCGAATAGAAACACCAAATTAGTTTTTGATTTTAGCACAGAAACTCTAGAATATAGAAAATAACTCAGAACGATCTTTCATTAAGAAAAGCTAAGTAAATCTTGAATAATCATCAATAAAACTAACAATATAACGAAATTCCAAGGTAAACTGACTCTACTAGGACCCCATATATCAGAATGAACTAAGGAGAAAACAGACTCTGCATAACTCTCAACACTACGCGGAAATGAGGCTTGGGTATGTTTTCCAAGCTGACACGACTCACAATCTAATGTAGACAAACTAGATAAACTAGGCATCATCTTCTAAAGTTTGGATAAACTCGGATGTCCTAAACGTCTGTATATTAGGTCTGGAGGATCTGTAACTAGACATGTTGTGGAAGGACTGAGTGAGTTAAGGTAGTAAAGGCCTTCTGATTCACGTCCTGTACCAATGGTCTGTCCCGTACTGTGGTCCTGCATAATAAAAGAATCGTTAATAAAATATATACCACAATGGAGGGCACGAGTCAAACGACTAACAAATGCAAGACTAAAAGGACAGCCAGGGACATAAAGAACGGAATCTAGGGTGATAGAAGACAAGGGATTAGCTTGTCCTAACTCCTTTTGCCTTAGTTTGACATCCATTGACTAAAGTAACAGTGGGAAGAGACTGTGGATATACAATATTCGACAAAAGTGATATATTACCAGAGATGTGATCAAAAGCACCTGAGTCCATAACCCATGGACCAAGAGTACTAGACTGGGAAACACAAGCAAAAGAATTACCAGCAACAGAAATATTAGTCTGAGCAACTGAGGCTACTTGTGGAGATGTTTGCGTACTTGCTCAATACGGAAGGAGCTCATTATATTCTTCTTTTAGATAAAGAAAATCCCTGGTTACCTGTAGTCTCGGTCTGGGCAATGTAAGCATTTTTGAGTGGACGACCATGTAAGGAATAGCATGTTTCACGAGTGTGTCCAACTTTGTGACAATAAAAACACTTGGGTCTAGATCTTCCAAAACGACCTCCTCCTCTTTTACTCTCCATAGTTTGAGACGCCCGAACACCCACTGTCTGGGATGCGAGAACAGAGGAATCAAGTATCTGCGATGAGATCACAGGGTGACTTGGTGCTGCAGCAAGGCGGAGTAATCGAGAGAATAATTCATCAACTGTGGGGACAGTCGGACTAGCCAAAATCTGGTCGCGTACTGGATCAAGATCATTAGGAAGTCCAGCGAGAGTAAGAACTAGAAACATCTTTTGTCGCTACTCTTGTTGTTTTTCAACACTAGCAGAAACTGGCATCAACTTCTCAAATTCCTCCATGACTGCCTGTACTTGATCCAAGTAAGTAGACATATCTAATTCCTGCTTCTTTAAGTTTGTTATCCGCGATATCACATCATAAGCGAAATATGTCATTAGTGTATAAGTACGAGCCTTTGCCCAAACCAAATAACAGGTCTGGAATGGACGAAACAAGGGCATCAACTTGGAATCAATAGATCGCCACAAGATGCTACATAATTGAGCGTCGATCTTTGCCCAAAGTGTTATCGCCTTTTCATCTCCTTCGCTAGACTGTTTGATTAGATGATCTTGAACACTTTGACCTTTACACCATAACTCGACAGATGAAGCCCAAGCTAAGTAGTTTGAACTTCCCATTAAAGGTTCCGAGGTAATCATAACACTAGAGCTTCAAGAACTCATGTTTCTAGACCCAAAAACATTAAATCCCAAAGACAGTGTTGCAAATTATTATCAAATAAGAGAAAGAATCAACTGTAATACACTGAAACAGAGTAAGGAAACACTGAAACAGAATAAGGGAATACTGTAGTCGTCAGAATCTTACTGTAGCTGCCACAAAAAACTTAAAGTGGTTGGAATGAAACGAAAACAGTAAGGGTCGGATCGGAATTACCAGGCGACCCAACTGTTCTGAAGGAATTTTTTCAAAAAATGGCCGGAAGTGGTTGTACGCGCTGGCGCGTGATCTCACGTCCACGCACTTCTGGTGGCGCGTGGGTGGCACGTGAGGAGGCTACTGCCGGAGATTTTCACTAGGGTTTGGTCGCCGGAAAATTATGGTAGTGTTGGATTTTGCACAACACTGACGGAGACAAAGTAGACGCAAACAGCCTTGAAAAGTCAACGGAAAAAGACTTTCGGTGACTGATTTCTCTTCCCGGAGTCGCTGGAATTTATGCATAGCGATAAATCTCTCACGATTGCTCTGATATCATGTGAGAAAGCACGGGAGAAAATATATTATTGATATTAAATGCTCAATACAATACAAGAGGTCCTTATTTATAGCTATACTCTACAAGGACATATTACTCCTATTCCAATGCGGGACAAGACTACATTATGTACATATCTGTAAACTAACAGTTTATAATCACTAATATTCCTTTATTACTCATAAAAAATGCTTCATATTGACTTTTGACTCCGATGGACATAGTTCGGGATCGCTATTATGATGCAGCTAGGTAAAGGATTGGAAAATGTGGGACCGGCCAAAGGTGGTTCTATATAGTTCTTACGCTTTTACAACTTCTATTTTATTTGAAACACTGAAATCATCCTTTATTGGCTAAAAGAATTTCGCTCTAGTTCTCTAGTTCTTTTAGCTACCATTACATATTTTTACATGTGGAAAGGGAAAAGACATGTGTTGGCATTGTCCCAATCGAGCACTCTCTTTTTATCGAGTTAACGGGTGAAAACACTCTATTTTTGATAAAGTAATAAATCTATTATGGAGACAAAGCTTTACATACCTGCAAATGGCAACTAGTTCCCACTTTATGGAGAGTTGAGTTACAAACAGCCCATGAACGCCGATCAGATAGCTGCCCTTCATGCTTCTTGGGATATTTAAGAAAGAGGTGACAACTAACAGCATACTTCAGAACTGAGTCTCCAAGCAACTCCAGACGTTCCATGGAGAAACGCTCATTGCATCTTAGACTAGTAAGAGCTTCCAGAATCTAACCATGAAGGATATTTAGTTAGACAAATGTCTAAGAGTTATTCAGATAGTTGAGCAAATGATAGGACGAACCAATGAGCTTGATATATGTAAATCGCCTGAATGACTTGTTATCTCTTTCCTCAACTCGCTAGCCAACATCAGGGACTCCAGACGGTGCATTAATGAGGGTAGCAAGTAGAAGGATTTCAAGATGTCTATCCGAATGTCTATACCCACCAAAAGTTCTGGTGGCATGTGAACATTATTCAGCGGCTTTTGGACCACCATTTTACTATCTTTTGAATTTGTTCCACAGGAAACGCCTGCTCAAAGAATCTCTGAACATCAACTTTATGTAATCTGAAACACTGAGCTCAATGCACCTATTAGGTACAGTGACAAGTTCAATGTATATCAATTCTTTCTAAAGAACCCAGGTAAAACTTTACCAAATTTGAACATCAAAGGTTACCTTCATTGTCAAACTTTACTTCCAATTTAAAATAAAAAAGAGTATGATTGTAGAAATGTTGCCAGAACAAGTTCAGTTTCAATTATATGCATCTACAGATATGGTGTCAGATTAGATTTTTGTAGCATGTGTTTACAAATTGTTAAGAGAGTAATGTATATAGTAATATACTGGTGTCCTACATTAGAGAGTAGGTATTAGTGTTATGTAATACTCCCTCCGTTTCAATATATGTGAACCTATTTCTTTTTTAGTCCGTGAAAAAAAGAATGACCCATTTCCCTATTTGGAAATGATGCCGTGCTATAATTTCATATATTTTGACGTTATTTACCCTACTTGCTTGTTGTTTGGATGCTAATTTGTGCGACAATTAAGCTTAATAGAGCTTATTTCACTTATAGGAATGCATGGACATAAATTGGAGAAAAGTTGCACGAAATGGTACCTCAGAGCTACAAATGTGAGTTCTTTGTATAGTCCATGTTATTGCATTTGGGTCTAGAAGTTGTCCGGGATGTAAATTGAAGCGAAATTCTATGTGTTGCTCAGTTAAAAAAGTGATTATAGGCTTTTTTTTATCTTTTTGAGTTTTGTTTCTTATCACAAATAAAATCATTCTTAGTTACCCTTTTGAGCCTATAAGCCTTTCTTTTGGCACCCGCATTACAAGCCTATCCCTTTTATTATTAATTGAATCATTTTGATCCTTAGACCTCTTAAAGGACTTGAATTACAAAGAGAGCTAGAAAGAAGTAATGAGGAAACTTGGGGTAGCTTTTGAGTGGAACCAATAGAAGGAAGAAATGTGCACTTGTATTTTAATAAAACTCCACTAGCAGCAAGGCAAAATACAAGAAGAAAAGAGAAAAAAATAAAATAAATAAAGGTTTCTTATTTTTGCTAGTGGATGTGATCTGAAGCAGTGCGTAAAAAAGAAGGAAAAATATTCTGGGCTAAGCTATCTTGTGATGATTGAAGTGGATTGAAGGAATTTTGCGCTTAAAGTATTCGAGCAATGGTTGTGGCAACGTGTAACCTAATTTGGGTCAAACAGCTGCTCAGAGAACTAAAGTTTGGAGAGATTAGTGAGATGGAACTTGTGTGTGATAATCAAGCTGCCATTCATATAGCATCAAATCTGGTGTTCAATGAGAGGACTAAAGACATTGAGATTGACTATGACTTCGTCTTACTCTCAGGAGATGTTACAAGTTCGTGAAGTCAAATGATCAGCTTGCAGATATTTTTACCAAGTGTCACTGGTCCTCGTATTAATTACATCTGTAACAAGCTCGGTACATATGACTTATATGCACCAGCTTAAGAGGGAGTGTTAAATAGTAATATATATAATAATATATTAGTGTCCCACGTTGGAGAAATAAGTATTAGTGTTATGTAATGTCTGATATAGATAGGGCTCAGTGTAAGACAATATAATATCAATAAAATATTTCTCCGGTGCCTTTATTTCTCATACAAAGTACTAATCACACAGCACTTTCCAGTAGAAAGTCCACAGTCGCCTAAAATAACTTCAGTTGGATATACTACAAGAACTATTTTAACTCAAGCAATTACAACTTTACTTATGTCAATGGGTAAAAAATAGAAATAGCTAATACATTTTAAAGAGATTATGAAGGACGCATGCTAATGTCTTTCTGCAATTGCTGACATAAATTATCCTATTTACCCAAAAAAATAATATTTAGCCTATTTACAGATTAAGTGCGCATGGGGTTTAATGTGATCCAAAGGCCATGTTATGATCCGATAATCGGGAGAAGGCAAACTGCTATTGGATTCAGTTAAGAGAACAGAACTACTTTGGCGCTTAGCATTTCTCAAAACAATATCATCTATCTCCAACGAAGTTCACACAATCTCTGCACATGGTTTGTCACTGGTAATAAGTAGAACAACCTCCCACAAATTTCCATGCTCTGCAACCTATAGCAAACATGTTTAGAACCTAAATAGGTGTAAAGACGTGGATCATTCCATTAATGGGGATGTACCGAGAACATATTTTAAGAAAAGCATTGTCAGAAATTTAATTAGAACTAAAAACCTATCAAAAAGAAAAACTTAAAATGGCACAAAGCTAATATATTTAAATCTGTTTGCTACTTTCTTTCCTTGTTTACAAGAAGGAAACTCCTAGGCAGGCTGTAATAGAAATGTTCAACACATGCCAGTGTGTCTTGTACTTCTAAAAATGATGTAAATTCCAAAAGAGATGGCCTACTTATAATAACCAAGAATCAGCAATAACTTAACAAACCTTCTTTTTGAAAATCCACAAGAAGATTGTACGCATTATGGCTTTGCTTTAGCAGCAACAAAGGCTGTCCAGGATACACTAAAACAATTCCATACCTGATAAACAGAAAAAGAAAAAAAAAAAAAAAAATTGCTAATTTAACATACTCAGGTCTTTTCAAACAGTAAATAAGAAATAGTAATTTAGGTAGAAGTTTCCTACTTTTTATGGAAGTAGTCAGCAAATGATGAAAAGGGTGACTGGGTAGCTTCTGAATTTACTTCGAAGGGGCTCTCTGCAGAAGTATTGGCAACAGCATCCAGAACAGAATAGATTCTTCCAGTATGAATGGCCACAACAACCATGTCCGTAAGCTTGCTTCTACAGACTGACATATTGGCGAAGTGAATCAAATCTGTCTGATTGAGATCTACCATAAACGATGCAGTCCTATCAACTAAGGAATTCTTCCGGGTAGTTTCAGATTGTTCAGCATTTAACCAAGCATTTCTTTTCAAAAATTTCACAACTGACACAGAAGATTCAATTCCTCCCCAATCTATTCTACAAGGTTCACAACTTGAATCTAAAGGATCCAGTGGTAGTAGCAAGTACATGTTCGATGGCTCCCATAAAGATTCATCTGTCTCAAGTAGAAATTTCCTTCCACCAGATGATTTAACAAACAATTTACCAAACACCCCATTAAAGAATAGTTCTTGGAAGAGTTTTGCTTTTGCCACCTGAAAATGAAATTGTTTAATGCTTTTTAGATATGAAACGCCAACATAATAAAATTATATAAACTCAAATTCTGTGGCTTGGTTCCAACCTGTTCGGCATCCAAATGGAGTTTCCCACAATGCGACACAGATGATTGGACAAACTTGGAGACTAAGAAGAGTTCAACTTCCACATTTCCCACATCATCATCTAGTTCTGATTGAAGCAAAAGGACAAAGCTGGAATAATTCACTTCTGGTATGTTGCAAGAGAAGTTCATTTTATACGCCTGAAATACTTCTCCATTAGGGTCATATCCCCATGTCCCGGATAATGCACTAATATGAGCTGTGCCGTGTAATTCTTTCAACTTTGTTGTTCCTAAAAACATATCAATGAGAATATAAACCTTCAATCACAATAAGCAAATAAACAAGGTTGAGCATCTACCAGGCATGAAAACAGGTGCAGCTTAACTGTGGTCTAGATTTTAGAGTCACCTTAAGAATAAAAACTTACTTTCTTGTTCTTAGATTCTTCCATGAATTGCTATTTATTCAGAAAGAAGAATAGATCGAATATATTCATCAGGAATTCATAAGAGTCTCCAATGATATGTGAACTTCAATCGGTAGAGGGCCTGAAAGTGGCTGGATGAATTTTCTAGAGCAACATTTGTGTTGACTTCACATCAATAGAAAGCTTCATAACACCGTTCAGATTCGTGAAGTTGAAAGTTTATTTATCATAGAAGCTTCCAGTTGATAATTACACTGAGTATCCTGGCTTCAAAAGTTTCGAAGGACCTTTCATATTAATATATTTACCTATAGAACATGCAACCTTAACATAAGCAGTTGGTTATTTGAAAGATTTTTGCTCTGTTCAACTGCACAAAAAAATTTCAAACTGTCTCTTCCACCATATTGACTTCCTCCTTTTCCTTTATTTTGTTTTACTTTTTTACTTAGAGTTCTTCTCTGCTGTCTTGACATGTGTTATTTGATGTACAACGAGCTAATTCTACATCCCGACGACATGCATTAAATATTGTAATAATACCAGATGGTAATGGTGTTGATTGACTTAATTATTAGGAAAAATTTGATTCTGTTGATTGGCTTAATTATTAGGAAAGGATTGATTCTGATTGAGATTTTATTTTATTATGATTGATGTAATTGATTACAAATTGATGGTAATTTATTTCCTTTCCTAAAATAGTCATAGGACCTAGTCTATAAAAACACTTGCTTCGGGATGTAAGAAACACACAGAAATACAAGAAGCCTTTTCTTCTTCTCAAAATCTACATGGTTCAGAGTCACTGCTGCCTTTTATAGGTGAGTTATCTCCCTCGCAGCACTAGAGTTCCGTTTTTATCGAAGAAGCCGAGAACCCCTGCAACATAAACTCCAGTCAGTTTTTTTTTTGAACTTTCTTTTCTGTTGGGGTTGCTGGAACATTCCGAGCATATCCCTTCCAATTTTGATTTTTCCGTTCACCGGAAATAAGATTCCGTCCAGACAGATTATTTTTGAGCAATTTTCTTTTGATTAGGCATGAAATATGAAGATATTCAAGGAAAAGGTTTCTCGAGAAATCTTGTCTTCAGATGAAATCCAGCTTCTTCGTCGCCTCCTAGCCAAACTTAACTCCGCTAATGTTGCCACATCCAATTATGTGCAATCGGGTATTGCCTTTGCTGCTCACCTTAATTCTTGGATTGTTGATTTTAGTACAAATAGACACATGACAGACTCTTCTAAAGTATTCAAAACTATTCTCCTTGTCTCAAATGAGATAATGTTAAAATAGTCAATGGTTCTTTAACACCTATCTCTAGAACAGGTTATGTCGTTTGTACTCCTAATATTAAACTATCATCCGTATTCCATGTCCCGGAGTTTCCTGTCAATCTTTTATCCGTTAGTGCCATCACCAAAGCTCTAAACTGTAAAATCGAGTTCTTTCCCGAACATTTTATTTTTCAGGGCAAAGGATTGGCAGTGGTAGATTGCGTAATGACTATACAATAACAACATACCCAGTGTAATCCCACAAGTGATGTCTGGGGAAGGTAGAGTGTACGCAGTCCTTACCCCTACTTTTAAGAAGGCAGAGAGGTTATTTCCGGTAGACACTCGGCTCAGGAAAGATAAATGCAAGGGGCAATAACAAGCAAACCAAATCTGACAACCGAAGCGAAAATATAAAACTAACACTAAGGAAAGCAAACAGAAAACCGAAACAAAGGCAGTAACAAGTAATAACAAAAGTCTAGGGATATGAAAGTACACAAAGGACACTAACTGATGTACCAAAGCTACTGCTACAAATACGAATATTGATCGGCCACCTAACCCTTTACCTTTATTCTCACCTCCACACCTTTCTATTCATGACCATGTTCTCGGTAAGCTGGAGCAACGCCATATCTCGCCTAATCACCTCTCTCCAATACTTCTTCGGCCCACCTCTACCTCTCCGTTGGCCCTCCAATGCCAGCCTCTCACACCTCCTCACTGGTGCATCTATGCATCTCCTATTCACATAGCAAAACCATCTAAATCTCGCCTCCCACATCTTGTCCTCCACTTGAGCCATGCTCACCTTGTCGCGGATAACTTCATTTCTAATTTTATCTAACCTGGTATGCCCGCACATCCATCTCAACATCCTCCTTTCAACCACCTTCATCTTCTGGATATGGGGAGTTCTTGATTGGCCAACACTCGACCCCATATAGCATAATCAGTCTGACCATCGCTCTATAGAACTTTTCTTTAAGTTTTGGCGACACATTCTTATCACACAGAACACCGAAAGCGAGCCTCAAAACTCTAGTCAAGCTTTTTTTGGGAAAAGTAAGAATGTCAACCAAGAAATAATACAGCGGCATATACGGTTAAGACACCCATCATTCTTTGTTTTGAAGAAGTTATATCCAGATTTCAAGGACTAAATTTGAATCTTTGTTCTGTGATGCGTGTGAATATGTCAAACAAACTAGAAACTCTTATTATGTGAGTGATAATAGAAGCACAACTATGTTTATGACGATTCATTCTAATGTATGGGATCCTACTCAACCTGTTTCTTTGTCGGGTAATCGATGGTTTATTACTTTCATTGACTGCTGCACTAGGATGACTAGGGCATATTTGTTAAAAGCCAAAACTCAAGTTTTCTCTTGTTTTCAGTCATTTCATAATCAGTTTGATGCCATAATAAAAATCTTGAGAACTGACAATGGCAGCGAATACATGGATAAAAGATTTGGTGCTTATCTGGAGTCCAATGGGATAGTCCATCAGATTAGTTGTCCTTACACTAGTGCACAAAATAAGGCCGCTAAAAGAAAAAATAAGCATTTGTTAAAAGTAGCATGAACTCTTATGTTCACCATGTATCTACCAAAACCTTTCTGGGGATGTTATTCTAGTGGCTACCTATCTTATAAACAGAATGCCACTAAAACCCCTCAATTTTCAAAGTCCCCTGAAAGCTTCAAAGGGTAAGAATGAATATATTATTCCTCCAAAGGTGTTTGGGTGTGTTTGCTTTGACCACACTAGGAATTCTGAGAAACTTGATCCTAGAGCTATAAAATGTTTTTTCATTGGGTATTCTCCAACAACAAATGTTATCATCCTCCATTTACGAGATCTTTTGTTAGCATAGATGTTAACTTTCGAGAATCTGAGCCCTATTTCAGTATTACCTCATCATCTCTTCAGGGGAGAGCAGTAAGGAGGAAGATGTGATTCTACCTAGTTCCATTACCGGACCTCTTAATGACATTGTCACAAGGGAAAGTGAAATTGGAGAAAGAATTAGGGAGGAGACTATTGGGCGTTTGGATAGGCCTTATTTGAAAACTTACTCAAGGAGAAACAGAGCAGAATAAGCCATCATGTAATCTACAAGCTAAACTTTCTTCTACTGATGAGTTATCTACATTTACTAATGAGTTAGATGTGCATATCGATCTTGCACCACCAAACACCTTTTATCTAACTTTGTCTCCTATAATTCTTTGTCTCCCTCCTATAGAGCCTTTGCCTTGTCTATTTTTTCTATGTCAATTTCTTGGAATTGGACGAAAGCTTTTGCAGATCCTAAATATAAGCAAGCTATGATTGAAGAAATGACGGCCTTGTCAAAAAATGAAACTTGGGAACTTGTCACTTCACCACCATACAAGAGTTAGTTGGCTGCAAATGGGTCTTTTACTGTGAAACACAAAGCTGATGGGCTCGATTAAAAGATTCAAAGCAAGACTGGTGGCTAAGGGATTCACTCATACTTATGGAGCGGATTACAAGAGACATTTGCCCCTTTTGCAAAAATGAACACTATCAAGATTCTTTTGTCTTGTGCAGCTAATCTTGATTGAGACTTACAACAGTTTGATGTGAAGAATGTGTTCCTTCATAGAGACTTAGAAGAAAGAGGTGTATAAGGAGATTCCTTTTGGATTTGATACTGAACAAAGTCAAGGAAAGGTGTGCAGACTTAAGAAAGCCCTGTATGGACTGAAGCAATCCCCTAGAGCTTGGTTTGACAGTTTCTGCAATGCGATGATCTCCTTTGACTACGAACAAAGCAATGTTGATCATACCTTCATCATAAGACATCAAAAAGGTAAATGCAATCTTCTCATAGTTTATGTTGATGACATAGTAATGACAGGAGATGACAAAGAGGAGATGAATCGATTGAAGAAGCAA
Source organism: Nicotiana obtusifolia (assembly GCA_002018475.1). Classification (NCBI taxonomy): domain Eukaryota; kingdom Viridiplantae; phylum Streptophyta; class Magnoliopsida; order Solanales; family Solanaceae; genus Nicotiana; species Nicotiana obtusifolia. The sequence continues at coordinate 52,511 of MCJB01028016.1, forward strand.
TTGGCACAAGAATTTGAAATCAAGGATCTAGGAAAACTGTAGTACTTCTTGGGAATTGAGATTGCTAGATCAAAAAGGGGAATCTTTATTTCTCAAAGAAAATATATTTTGGATCTCTTGAAAAAACTGGTATGGCAGGTTGCAAACCAGTAGAATCACCCGTTGAAAGTAATCACAAGTTACAAATAGGAGTTGGAGAGTTGGTTGATAAGGAGAGGTATTAGAGGTTGGTTGGAAGACTCATTTATCTCTCCCATACTAGACCTAACATAGCTTATTCTGTCAGCTTAGTGAGTCAGTTCATCCATGACCCCCGAGATCCTCATATGCAAGCTGTCTTTCACATTTTGCAGTATCTGAAGTCTGTTCCAAGCAAAGGTCTGTTTTTCTCCAAACATGGTCACCTTCAGGTAGCAGTCTATACAGATGCGGATTGAGCTGGATCTTTAGATGATAGAAGATCTACATCCGGTTACTGTACACTCATAGGAGAGAATTTGGTTACTTGGAGAAGCAAAAAGCAAAGTGTAGTTGCTAGATAAGTGCGGAAGCAAAATATAGAGTTATGGCCCAGGGTGTCTGTTGAACTTCTTTGGTTACTAAAATTACTAGAGGGATTGAGACTCTCTGAAAAGCGGAAACTTTCCCTATATTGTGACAACAAGGCTGCCATCAGCATAGCTCATAATCCAATCCAACATGAGCGAACAAAGCATGTTAAAATTGATCGACACTTTATCAAAGAAAAAGTTAAGAGTGGTGTCTTGAGCTTGTTTCATGTATCATCAGAAAAGCAGCTTGTTGATGTGTTTACCAAGTGTCTCAACAAACGGACTTTTCATAAACTGGTTTGCAAATTGGGCATGTGCGACATCTTTGCACGAGCTTGAGCAGGAGTGTTAATTGGCTTAATTATTAGGAAATATTTGATTCTGTTGATTCGATTTTGATTGAGATTTTATTTTATTCTGATTGATTGTAAATTGATTGTAATTCATTTACCTTCCTAAATTAGTCATAGGACCTAGTGTATAAATACCTTTGCTTAGGGATGTAAGAAACACACAGAAATACAAAAAGCCTTTTCTTCTTCTCAAAATCTACAAATAGAACTCTAGAGTCATTAAAAAGAAGAGCTAAACACCTATAAGATTTTTCTTGTGTTCCACACCATCATCAAATCATCAATACATCTTTGCTTTTAACGTGGTACCAAAGCTTCAATGGTCTGAGCAAAGTAGGCGGCATTGCCTCCTTGCCAAAGTTTTCTTTCTTTTCACAGTGTTATTATTCTTGTCTCTTACAGAAACCATCTGATGACACCATTTCTTTTTCCAGTGACCGTTCTAGCTACACCAAGCCTCTTTTTTGTTGATCATTCCAGCAGCAGCACGCCTCTACACGGTAACCACCACTTGTGGTGAACTTCTTTCCAGTGATCATTTCGGTTGCACCACTTCTTTCTGGCCATTCTTGGTGTCACTTTTCCAACAACTTGTTCATCACAATTTCGATGGCCAAAATTTTTCTGGAAGATTCCATGGACTTTCAAAGGCACCATTTTTCCGGTGGTTGCTCCTACAGCACTATCCCGACAACCATTCACTGCTGCTTTTCTATGTTCAAAGTGAACAAATTCAAGTGGGATTACTCACCTATCAGTTGTCGCGCTTCTTTCCACTAATTGTTTCAATGGCACCATTTCTTTCTGGCCATTCTTGTCATCATGTTTCAGACTATCAAAATTTTCCGCGCAAGATTCTATGGATTTTCAAAGGCATGTTTTCCCATAGTTTGTCCTATAGCACTATTCTGACGACTGCTTACCTCTGGTTTTCTACGTTCAAAGTAAAGAAATTCAAGTTGATTTACTCACCTTGAGTTTGAAGAGACATTTCGAATACTAAGTGTTAGTGTTATAATGTTAGAGTTAGAATAATAGAAGTGTTCATTCTCAACAACAAAAAAAATATCATTTTTGCTAATAAAAAAGATAATATAGAAATATTAAGTTCTTGTTTCAGATATTATCCCACAATTGGGGAAATATCATGGCCATTGTTTTTGACACCTTTTTGATATTATCCCACAATTGGGGAAATATCATGGCCATTGTTTTTGACACCTAAAAAAAGGCATGTCTTGTATTATGTTATCATCAAGTCATCAATACATCTTACCTTTTTACAAATATTATAAGAACCCAAGAGCTGTCATCATCGAAAATATTGTTCTATGATAATAGGTCTCTCAACAAATTGGGCGCAACTTCGCACACATTTCAACAAGGACTAGATTTGTCATTTATGTTTAACTACTTGATAAAGGAAGGATTAACAAAAGAATCATGTCAAGTGCATCTTAAGATAGCCCATGGTCCCATTAAATGTTGCTAGAGTGTAATTTGATGAACTCAAAAGCAGAGAAGACAGAGGTCAAAAGTTAAAAGCTTATTCCTGTTTACCTGCCCCTACATGTTTGTCCTGCACATGCAAATCACTTTTGGAAGGCTTTTCATTGAGAGGAAGAAGATGATCATTCAGAGCACCTATCTGATGCAGCTTCTTACATGCATCCAAGCAGACGAGCTGTCTTGACAATTGAATATTCCTGCATTCTGAACCAACCATTGTTTGGAAAGCTGCATTTGTAGGTAACGTCAATTTACACTGGTACAAGTCCCCAGACAAGATGTACTCAAAATTGGGCTTTGGAGAGAAGAACCTGTGAGAAAAATTTTTATCATATTTTTAGACAATAAACAGATAAGATTCCATCTATTTGTTCTATGTATACTCTTAATCTGGAATATGAGAGTAAAATCGGGACGTATTGAAAAGCATCAAATTTGTTAAATGTAAGAGGAGAACTTAAAGCCAAGAGCAACATTTACATACAGAACGGAAAATTTAAAACTGATGACTCCCATGACATAATCATTTATTGAAAGCAAGAATTGCCCCTTGCACAGTCAAATGTGAAACATATTTGTGGTGTATGCTTTAATTCAAACAGCAAGTGAGCCACCCATCACTTTGAAAACATAAGACCTACATAATGTACACCAAAAAGTTTCTTTGGAGAGGATCCAGTAATTGAAGTTTTAAGTGGTAAGGGGAAAAAATCAGCACAATAGAGAGGAGATGACACTGGAAGCTAGATTCACTGGACTTGTGTTGCATTTTGTATATGGATGACTCAAGGTGTCTGATTAACCTTGACCCGTAAGTTCAGGAAATGCATACACCACAAAAAGGTAGGGACAAGTAACAAAAATCTGATAAATAGTTTAGTATATCAAATATGAGGATCAAACTTTATTGTGATTAAACATAAGTGGTAGTACGTCATCAGTACACAATGGTCTTAGGCTACAAGCCGAAAGAAACTTATCATTTCTCTTCTTTCAACCACCACGGACTTAAAAAGTCCTAACAGTTGTAGAGAATGAAGAGAAGGAAAACTGTTTTGCACAAAAGCTGTCTTTTTCAGTATCACTTAGCCACTGATTTACTGTTACATTTTCTTTTTTCTTTGAAGTTTCCCATTTCTTTTTTTTTTCTTTGGTTTTTGGATTAGTAGTAGGCATGTTAAAGAAGCTTAATATTTGTAGATTATGAAGAGCAGAAAACGTGCTTTTTGCACACAAGCTGTCTTTCATTTGTGCAGTAGCCAAGATTTAGGCTATTTTCTTTGTCTCTTTTCCTCCAGTTATTTTGTTGTTTCATTTTTTTTTCTTTTATTTTTTTGGATTAGTACCTTGAATTTCGGAAGTCTTGTAACAAATGAAAACACTAATATTGATGATGGTCCAATATGAGATATAAATAGACTGTCTCCCACTTAAAGTCCCATACACAAACCTCCTGTACTCTCATGCCAGTACACTGGCTAAGTTAAAAGGATTTGCCATACCACAGGCCTATTCATAAGTTATTGAGCTTAGGGTTCATGTATGAGGCAGAGAGCAGTGGGCCAGTTATTGGAAGCCAACAGGTGTCAACTACAAAATTTTGAAGCAAACAATAGAATGAGGAAATTGAAGGTTGATAGTAATTGATGATAGTAGTGTTCCAGTCTAGATCCTTCTTGCGCTCAAGTATATCAAAAAAATCACATCATGTAACCAACTGTTCCAAGATTTCTATATCCTTCCAAGAAAAAGTTATTCGTTCCCAAACGGCTCTAAGCAGAAAACACATCAAAATTCGTTATAATCTAATCCGGGGTCCTGGATGCTGGTTTTAACCATAAATTTGCGTGCGCTTATAAATAAAAATTCATTATTTGAGTTGAAGATATGAGAATCCATACTTATCTCCGGGCAGCATTTCACAGTATTTATTCAAGAGACTGACACTAGAATCTGCAGTTACTGAAGCTCCAGTTGCCTCCACATAATATGCATTAGTTTCCTTCACTAGACAAGGTTTCACAACACAAACATCAGGGTCTCTTTTTATAGCTGTATCTGTCACAGAATATTCACTCCTAATGATATCAAACATCTGTTCTCTGTGCTTCATGTTTCCCCTGAAATCAAAATCAAGGTTAGACACTTGAAATCAATAGATTTATGAAAGCCAAAAGCGGGTCAGGTATGCAGTTCCTTCACCTCTCAAGCATTAGTATATACAGAGATTCAGTCTGACGAGCTCGTCCCCTAGACTGGACATAACTTCGAACTGTTTTTGGTAAATCAAACCGTATCACAGAAGAACAGTGCGGCACATCAATTCCCTCCTCAACCACATCAGTGGCAAATAATAAATTGACCTGTAATGATAAAAAGAATAGGGAAAAATATAAGATAAGAACAAACTAGTTAAAGGGACTCACCAGAAAGTATTTATTTCAAATCTAATGGGATGTATATATGTAAGTACCTTTCCAGAGCGAAAACATTCCAAGGTTTCTTTTTGCACTTTTGGTGTCAGTGCATCAACTGATGTGTTTGTTCCAGTCAAATATGCTATTGTGAAATCTGAAAACCAGGTCATTTTCTTCATAACTCTTTCAATTACTTTAGCTGTGATAATTCTTTCGACAAAAACGAGACAGCGTACTTGTGTAGCTTTCCTGCATGCACGGATTGGAGTTTTAAGCTTGTGGAAAGAGAATACCAAGAAGACACATCTAAATACAGTAATATGTTTCGTAACAGAACAAGATTTCGAGTTCATTACCTAAGGGATTTAAAAATTTCAAGAAGCACATGCAGTTTTGAAGATATACAGCCCATTGACAGTGTTGCTGACGAGTCATATCCAACATCTAGAAGACTCTCACAGTCTGGGAAATTGAAATAAATCAAAACTTACCAAGAACTCAAAACTCAAAATCTGGAATTTTTGAAGTGTGAATATGCTAAAAGCCAAATCAGCAGGATTACGGGAAAATTCAATTATTATCTACTGCAGGACAGACAAGAGCCAAAAAGATGGAGCAGAAGCTATCTAGCAGTGTTTACACTAATTGACCCATAAAAAGCATAACCAATCAGCAGAAAACAACACTTTACAGGAAACAAACCAAGTTACAATTTTGTCAAAGCTCAGAAGAAATTGTAACACAATGATACTTTTTTTTATAAGGGAAAAAAACAAGAACAAAAGGATATAGAAAGAATGAATATGATATATATAGCTGTCCTGGTTGATGGATTAGTTGACATAGGAGAAGGTTCTATGGAAAAATATAATGATCTTGATTCAATAATGTCGACAGGTCTGTTAAACAAGTAGCATGTAGTGACAAAAGATATGCATGTAAATGAAAGGAACATGCATAATTTATGACATAGTAAAATAGAGTGAGCCAGAAATGATCTCCAAAAAAGTTGGTTTTATTTGAAAAAAAAAAAAAGGGAGAAAGAAAAAGAGATCAATTACAATACAGTCAATGAAAGAACCTTTTTGATAAGGACAGTCAATAGAAGAACCTTATGAGCTCCTGTACACTAAAAGTAATGTGTAACATTTGCAAGGAAACTGAGGAAGCAACAAGGAGCTGAATGAATACTCCCACTGTTTCAGATCAAAAGAAAAACAGATCTTAACAAGAAATCTATGTCGGAAATGCTGGAACTATGCAAACCCTCCACCGGAAAGAATCATAAGTCAAGCTCCGTTACCAGGATGACAGAATATACTTTTTTGCAATCGAAGAAGAACCCAAAAAAGAACCGTAAAAATAATAGTGATAACGATGACAACAAAGAGGTCTGCAAATATATCTGCATAAACAATAGATAGAACAAACTCAAGTACCTTGTGGCATTGATTCCTGAATAATTGCCAACGCCTGTTCCAAGAAGTATCTCTGTTGGAGAGAACTTTTCCTAAGAATCTCATTTTCCTCTTTGTCATCAGGGACATTTTCCAAACAGACAGTAACAGCCTACAATACGAGAGATGAAAAAACTATCAGAGCCAGATTTAAGAAATTCCAAAACAATAGTAGATAGATTTGAAAGGAATGTCAGACAAGGGATGCAGTCTCTTCAAGAAAACATAGAAGCTGGTAGAGATAGCCAGAGTTATAGAAAAAAGTCCTGATAGTCCAGAATAGACCCAAGCTTAGAACCAACTAAATGTGTCTTCTTCCCACTATAGTGAAGGATCTTCCATCTCACCATAGCAGGAACCTCGCTAACCTTCTCGGCCAGTAAGTCTAACCACAGGGATCAAAGGGCGAGCAACCTCCAGGTTTAATGATTTGGTGGGATCTACAGATGTAGTGGCTGGTGAACCGATTCTTCTTCTTGCACGAAGATTCAGACAATACCGAGCCATAGGCAGCCACAAAATGCAGGGATGCTGAGTTCATCAATTGGATAGAGGCCAAGAAAGCTCATTGAAGTAACAGAGAGACAAGAATTCAAGTACACTAGTCAGAGGAAAAGAACACCTTTCATAAGGTCACTGTTGACAACATTACAATTCACTCAGTGAGGACTCAATTCTTCTAGTTTTCCTAATTCTTACTTTGATTTTCTATATTGGAAGATGAGACGTCCAATAGGTTTCCTCATTTCTTTTGGAAGGAGAGAAATAGGAGGGCTTTGAATGGGATAGAGAAGGACTTTGTACACTTGAGAAATAGCCTGTTATCCCTCATTTCATTTTGATGCACCCACGAGGTTCCTATTTGTATAGAAGATTGGGTGTTGTTCGTTAAAAAGAAAGACACATCTTTTTGTAAGGTTTTCTGTTTTTTGGTATACTACTTGTATACGGGTGCTTGTTCCCCGTTCATTAATAAAATTTTATTATCCTATTAAAAAAGTCCAGCAGGTTTCCTTAACTTTCTAGGAAAAGAACTCCACTTATTGCTTTTGGACAGAAGAAGATATTTTGTTAGTAATAGATGATTAATGAGAGAACAAGGATACTCATTGATACAAGTCGATGAATAAATCAAAACCACCAGCTTTTAAAAAAAATAGTACATCAAAAGCAGTTTTATATGAGCTTAGATTCCATGAACTAACTCTTTGCAGCACCATATCCCATAGACTTTCAGGAATAAAGTGATCTTCACGCAAACAAGACAAGCATTCAATAAGGGCAAGCAAGCACAATCCAGAAGAACAAAAAGATTTCCTTAATTTGGATAAGTAAATTTTAGTCATAAATGAGCATTAAGCTAGTGCCACATAGATGTACAACTGGCAATAGCTCCAAGGACCTCAAAAAAATTATATGAAGCTACCTGAAACAAAAGGTTACGTCAACTAACCTAATCCATGGTGCGTATGATTACCTTCGTCTTTAAGGGATCTCTTAGATTACACCCGACAGAAATCTTTTTTTGGCTCATTGCCTGATTTTATTAGGTAAAACACCCTTATTTATGTCTCGATTAGCTTGACTAAGAACTAAAAGAAAATTGTGCAGAAACTTTTGGAAGCCGACTTGAATAAAAAGCGAATCCTGCACTTTTACATTTTCTTTTTAAAAAAAATATAATTTCCATTAGTATTTACTCCAATAGATCTTACATATCACGCGTGCAATGGTATTGGAATATGTAAAATGGCATCTGCAGTCCTTGTAATGACTTCTTTTTTTGCTTCTTTTTCTTTACTTTTGTGTGTGTGGGTTTGGGGGGGAGGGGGGGGGTGCCTCCATTTTGTTCCTGCCATATGCACCAATAAAGGCATTCAGGAACGAATTCTGAAAACTCTTATAAAGCTGCCCACACAGACTCCATGGCAAGAGGACTTCTAACAGAAGTTGGCAGAGCCATGGAATACCTCCAATGACATAGATTAGTGTGCAACAAGAGCAGCCATTCACAATGCATGGAACATGATTGACTGTTTGTTCAACTTTCATACAGAAGGACATCCATTAACAAGGACTTATTTTCCCTTTTTTTCCAAGGCTATCCCCTGTTAAGGGAGTCTTGAAACCAGAATTTTAACACAGAAGAGAAGGTTTTCTAAGACCTTTGCTTTGCCGAATAATTCTCCAAGGGAAAGAATAAAAAGATGTCATATAAAGCATGCTCCAGCTATAAACATAGATTCTATTGAGTTGTGTAAATTGCCTCATTTAAAAGCTTAAATAATTAGAGAGGTGGCAAATTTCTTTATTTTAAGTCTATATTGTGTCCCACATATGCTGGCCTTTTACATGAGCCAAATTCTTTCATGGCCAAACACGCGAAACTGTGTGACCGCTTCCTCTAAAGTTTAAGCTAGTAGAAGATGTGATATATGTCTGTATGTATGAATGAATGTGTATGCTTCCATAAACAGAACCAGAAGATGAAAGTTATTTCCATCATTGGAGTAGCTAGATGCATGCATGCCCTTCAATTAGTGCGTATATTACCAAGAAATGAAAGCAAATAACAGAACGTGAAACTACAATCATACCTCATACGCACATATGATGCCTAGATTTTCAAGGCAACACAATATCTTTGCATAAAAATTGGATAATCTCTTCCGAAGCTTCATATAGTTGTCATCTGTATCTTTGTACTGACTTGATACTGACAGCTGCAAGTCAACTAATGCAGCATCAAACTGTTCATGAAAATTAGGAGAATCAAGTATAAGGGACTTGAGCTTTGAAAAAAAGTTAGCGCGTCAAATTCCCGAGAAGCATATTATTCATGTGTCAACAAGTACTTCATAATCAACATCCAGAAAAGCACCGAGGATTACTGAATAAGCAATGTATCTTTCCCAATATCTAAGTACACAAGCAAGTGCACGGCTACATCCACTTCCCTACCCACTCCAGAAAACGAGTAGAGGAAGAGTTGGGGCAAAATTCGAAGGTTACGGATGAGCTTAACATTCCTGGAGTTCAGCAGAACATTAATCATTCAAGTTTTTGGAAACACCACCATTGAAACCTATTGAAAGCGTAGATTGAACAGTGCCCTTTCATAGGAAAACATCCAGACATTGAGGATCCTTATGGATCAGTAAAACTCACACACCCAAAACCATCTAGTAGGTTTGCAATAAGACCACATAAGGGGAAGTAAAGATAAAACCTACAGGCACCCTCTAATAGTTTTAACCCGACTCACAAAAACTTTATGTTCTTTTTTCTTTTTCTTTCATTTTAAGTAGTCATCGTCTGACCAATCGTCTCGGACACCAGAGCGCCCGTCCCCGCCCATTTTGTCTTGCCCTAAATGGAATGGCTCTCTTAGTTACGCTGCGCCCAACCCGAGTCCCCACGTCACTCAACAATTTCTGCTTCTCCCAATGGGAGCCTTTACTAGTAAGGGAGCGTGGAACAGGGGAGGCAGATCACAACGGTCCCTACTGTTTATTATCTCTACTAATTTAATTTCTGTTAGATAGTTGCTTAGATATGTAAATATATCATAATCCATATACCGAAGTCTAACATCAGTCAAATGTACAATATACGTTGTAAAGTAGTCTAATAAAAGCCTAGGCGTAAGAGGATTGTATTCACTTATAGTCTCAATCTTTTCTCTCGTATCTCTTAATTCTCATGCAGTGTTGCCAAAGGCGCGCTTAAGCCCTGAAGCGAGGCTCAAAACACGTTGAGCGCTTCACCTCGCTTTGTGGGCGCTTAGTGTCGCGTCAAAATTCTAAGGCATACTTTCCCTTGCCAATGAATATAATCCTGAAAAGGCAACCTTAAACAATTGATATTTCACTTTATCGTGATTTTTTTTTCAATTTCTTTGTCCATATATTTGTTATTCATGCTTATAATGATTAGTCTTGGACTACATGCATATTTTTACTTTTTCCCCATTGCGCCTTTTTTCATTAAAGCCCACGCTTTATTTGCGCTTTTCGCTTAAAGCCCCAACGGACCTTAGAGCTTTTTTGCGCTTTTCGCCTTTGATAACACTGTTTACAAGTGATATCCTGAGGAGGAAACATGGTCGTCATAGATTTGCCAGTGATACTGGATGTGAACATTGTAAAATGTGCTTATAAATGCTTTTAGGCATAGGACGGTTGTCTTTATGCCTCTCTCAATTATCTTTTCCCTTTCTCTTATTTCTCACAATTCTAAACGTTCATTTATTTATATTTTAAATATCGTTAATGAACAATGGTCAGCGATCACCCTTGATTTTCTAAAGATTGCAGACATGAAAGAAAAGAAAATAAACATAAAGAACTAAATGGATATAGATTACAATGTACGGACCATATCCGTTATTTAATATGGTATAGTCATTTGGGCGTTTACCTTTGACCATGAAGCTTCCAATTTTGCCTTTATTTCTAAAGTCGAAGACACTATTGGATCATAGAATTTACAAGTCTCCTTTGCGGAAGGAACAAATTCGTCCAGCCCCACCCTCTCCTCTGTTGCATATATCTATACAAGAAGAAACCATATATTCATGCATTAGAAACCATTACACTGGCTACGATTAACAAAACCATTCACAAGCTGCACCAAGGTGACAGGATTTGCCAGAAGATTACCTGGGAATCAAGAAGGCTTTCAAGTTCTGATATTTGCTCCTCGCAGTCTGTTGAAGATGAAACACCTGATCGAGAGGGTACGCTAAGTAAATCCACGAAAGATCTAAAACCATGTATATCAAATTCATATTGGCTAAGACAACTGCAAAAAAAGTATTAACATATATCCAAAACAAAAGTTGGAAGAAAGCTTGACCAACTGCAAAGGAAAGGAAAGTGTAAGCGTAGTCCAATTGAAAAGATAGTAGAGCAGAAAAACTATGTCAAGGAAGAAAAAGGTCAATAAAAGAAACTCCTAAACCCATTAAATGAAAATGGGTCCCAGATAGCCTTTCAAAATCATTTTGTTACTCTATCTATTTCTGTTCCAATTAAACTAACTTTGGACCAAGGAGTATAGATATTTGTCACTATCAGTCATCATGTGACACATTGATAAACAAGCAAACAGTGAATTTAAAAGGTCTCATTCAGAGGAAAGAAGAAAACATTTGGGAGTGGGGGTTTACTGTTCCCTTTCGTCATAAGCGATGCTAGAGTTTCCTCTTTTGCCTGAAAGATCCCTTTTCTACGTTTCATTTATTTATTTATTTATTTATTTATTTATAGATGAGAGGGATGATTTGTGCAACGAGAAGCAGGCAGAACACGAGGAACGAAGATCAAAAGTTACCTTTTCTAGTCACAGGAGTAGCAGTCATCCCAAAAACCTTTGATGTTCTTGTGGATTGATGATAGAACTCCTTTGTTGGTTATAGAGAGTGCACAGGAGCATGTCCAATAGGATAAAGAGAAGATGAGAAAAGTTTAAGAAGGGAATTAAGAAAAAGTCACATGAAAGAAGTGAGGCTTACCGTCATAATCATTTTATAGGGATGTTTACCACTGGCACGATGACACTCGTCTAGTATCAGAAAGCACACTCTACCAAATTTTATGTAACCCTTTCTCAGTGCATCCAAGAAAATTTGGGGTGTCATAACCAAAACCTGTGAGATCAAAAGTAATTGCAGTTATATCAAGTAATATTTAAAGCAAATTCATAAATGGAGAATTTAAATTATTTATTTAATATTAAACTCTTTAGAAAAGTTATTTAAAAGAACCTGTGGTAGCATTACTCAGCAAGAAGTCAATATAAAGAAATCAAGACCGCAAAAGTTTCAAGTCAAAGTAGTATGACCGAGTCCAATGTTGGATCTGATAGACTCAAAGAACTTCTAGTTGGATCAAGAATTAGAAATAGGATTGCTCCGCCCCAAAGGTATCCCGGCACATAAAATCTTCTTTCTTCTAACCCAGCCCACTTAGGAGCCTTACAAATTTCTTTTTATGGATAATAAGAGAAGGGCCGTGTATCGGACTAACAAGTAACCTAAATGACAGGAAACAAAAGGATTGTCTAATCTATTACAATCATGCATGCACATTTTTGCTATCTCATAACTCCAATTGACTACTAAACGGATATCTAATTTCTGGTAGCCAAGACTAAAAGATCATGCAACAAGCATCTTTCCATGTGATCTGCAAAGAAATTGGTTCAGGCCAATCTGGAAATTTATGGGGCTCACACCTGATTCGGCGAATTTGGCATGGATCACTGTTGTCAAATGCTCATTTAAGGCGTGCTTAAGCCCTGAAGCTCAAAAAAGCTCGGGGAGGGCGCTTCACCTCACTTAAGCTGTGTTTTAGTGTAGGCGTGGCACTAATGTGTACGTATTAGTAACCATGCATCTATCTTGAATCGAGTGGTACTAAACAATAGACATAATCAGCAAAGAGATGTTAATTATTAAGAAAAGCATTATGAATGAATTTGTCATTTTTTTCTTGCATTACAAAAAGATTTTTATTTTTATTTTTCATTGCACTTTTTTCACTAAAGCGCACACTTTTATAGTGCTTTGCACTAAAAGCCCTAATAGACCTGGAGCACTTTCTAAAGGTTTTCGCCTTTGACAACACTGGCGTGGATTGATTTTCCATCAGACTAAGATCACAATTAGCATGCACAGAATATTAAGTGCGGCACTATCTTTGCAATGCTTGGAAGACGAATCATAGATATTAGGATCAACAACCAGAAAGCAGCATGCTAGGCACAGAACCTTTGAGTTTAAAATATATTCAACTAGAAATTAAGCACTACAACAACAACATACCCAATATATTCCCACAGTGTGGTGGGGTCTGGTAAGGGTAACGTATATGCGGACCTTACTCTTACCTTGTGGAGGTAGAGACATTAAGCACTACAATCATAAAATCAAAAGGTTGATGATTTGAATTTTTTTTTTCTTTCAAAATGTTTGTGCAGTGTCCATATCTCGGCAGGGCAATCAAATAACTTTACATACAAATCTGCTAGTCAACGACATGAAGTTTTGTGCATAGTGGGACTTGACCTGTTTAAGGGATTTACTTCAGTGATCAAGGAATGCTCTTTGATTATTACATATGACTATCTATCAAATAATAATATCTTGACTACAGAACCACAAAGCTAGTCGTGTCGTGAGATTGGAAACGTAACCTTCACCTTGGCACAGATTGTGTTACCTTAGATATCAGCTTCATCGATTATCATACAATTATTTCAGCACAAACACACTTTAGCGCAGAAAACCAAGAAAGGGAACAACTTACATCATTATCATCAGTTTCAGTTTTCCATTTTTCTGCATTCCAGTCATCAACTCCTTTGGCCCCATAGTATTCTTGAACCGCAAGCAGCGTATGATGTCGTATAACCTCGTATTGCTGCAACAATGTTGTAAATAAACAAGGATTAGTATCATCAAAATCGAGCACATTCCAAAGTACCAAATTTGATAAAAGCTCAAACTCAAACTTTTCAGTTGATTGCAAATCCTTATCAAAAGAATAAAGTTGATTGCAGATCATTTAATGCTCAAAGCCCCTCTATAGTAATAATTTTGGAATGAAACATCCGTTCAGGACTTCTAATGAATAGAGCGCAGTGGAAGCTCTAAAAGTTTGAGTGGCATTGTTTGAAAATCAAGTACTTCCCCTTGGAAGACAAATTTGATTTTTCTTTTTCTTTTTCTTTTTCTTTTTGGTCCTTTCATTTAGAGATTTCTATTGTATAAGTCCGTCAGAGTACATCTATCCCACTGCTTCACGCTTGAGCTTGTGACCTCAATAAATTTCTGAGAAGAATATAGCTCTCCTCTTCAGTAATCACTCTTTCCTCTTTTAGTCAAGTATCATACTCCAATACAATGGACATGGTTTAATTAAGTCATTTTGACAGCAGAGGGACGGGCACCATTATCCACCGAGCTTTGAACCGCATGTCACTAGCATTTGAGGATTTCTCAGTTATCAAACATCAATAAATAATAATAAAAATAAAGAGATAAAGACAGTGAACTTCAGTTATATGTAGATATTAGCATGCTTTCTACAGAAAGAGATAGTTTCATAAAACAACAAAATGTCATAGTTTCATAAAACAACAAATGCCCTTTTTTTGCAAAAACTTTCTAAGGGAAGAGTGATACTTAAACTAATATTTGTCATTCAAACTCATAAAACAAAAGTAATTGTATATTCAGAAATGTATCATTTAAAGATTTCACAATGACTAAGGAAAACAAAATCATCAAAGTGCAAAATAACAAACATACTAAACAAATAAACAAGAATATAATCTTGGTACTCCATACAAAAATCACCAAACAATTCCAATAGATATTCACATTATCTTCACCACAAGTCACATAATTCCAAATCAAAACATTTAATACTCATTAGTTGAATAAGTGAGTAGAAAAAGACTGAAACTTCCAAAGAAGCCCACAGGCCTAAGTAATGCTGTGAAAGGCAATTTCTCTGAAAACATAAGATACTTCAATACTAAATAAAAGTATAAAAACATATATTCTAAGCAACTTATCAGCAAAAGAAAGAAAAATGCATACAATCAGTAATTCTTTTTTGGGATTTATTTCACGATCCGAGTTTGAACCAAAAACCAAAAGAAAAAAAAAATTAAACTCTTCATCCGAAACCAAACCAAAAAACCAAAACTTTTTTCTTAACCAAAGACAAAAAAAGAAAAAAAAAATCAAAACCATCAAGATGAAGGAAGTATGTCATTTACCAGGTGAATAGTAAGTTGGTCAAGTTTTATGGGAAGGGAACATAGCAATATCGAGTGCAATAACAAAACAGAAAAAAAGGGACCTAAAAGAGAGGACCATAGTTTTTTGTGATAACCATGTTACTCGGACCAGCTTGCCCATACCTCCACTAATTCCAGGGATACCTGCTACCAACCAATGGGAAGAAATCACCTAATATTTTTGCCTCGACTAAGATTTGAACCTCAAACCTAAAAAAAGAAGACCATATTTGAACTTTTCTTTCACCATTTTTTTCCAACAGTGGTGCTGGTTCTACTTAGTCCAGAACCTTAACTTTACCCAGCATAATCAAGACTTTCTAAACCACATTCTCTTACTCAACCAAAATTCTGGCCAAAAAAAGGAACTAGTATGAAAAAGATAAAGAAAAGAAAAAAAAAGGAGACATGCCTGATGAACAAGATGAACAGTGGGTGCCAAGAATACAATAAACTTCTTCTCATCACCAGTCCTCAATGTTTTACTAATTTCTCTGATCATCATCACTGCTATATATGTCTTGCCAGCCCCAGTTTCCAATACACATATAGTGTTCCTCCTCATTGCCACTTCATATACCTCCAACTGGTAACTGAAAAGTAAAAAGCCCCAAACATGCAATTTCATCAAATATCAACAACTTGTTTTAAAAAAATATATAAGAACCCAAAAAATTTTGCCTACTCTCTTGGAATAAAATCTTCCTTCTGCTTCTTCTCTACAGCCATTTGTTCAGCTTCACTACTGAAGTCTTCAAAGTTTCTCTTCAATGGGTTTTCTTTCTTCTCCTCCATTGTTTTTCTTCAGAATTTTGAGAAACCGGAAAGTTACCAATGCTAAGGGCGTGAAGAATCAAGGAACAAAATTTGTACTCAGATTCTTCTGCATATGGAGACTGTTTTCTTCGGCCAAATAAAACATCTTTTTGAGTTTTTTTTAGTTTAAAACTTTTTGAGTTGAGTAATTATGAGTTAATTAATTTATACTCTACATTTTGGAAAAAGAATAACATATACTTTAGGTTAATCTAAATTAGTAGCTGGTTCATAATTTAACTTGAACAATTAATATTCCCAAAAATTATAGTAGTACTTTTTCTGTTCTATCTTATAAATGATTGCATATTATAATGCAATATCGAAATATCTTAGTTTGATTTATATATTATATCAGTAGAAGAAAAAATAGTACTATAATAACAAATTAATTGAAAAATGTTATATCATTACTTTTTTACTAAATAAACTTGAATTTTAAAACTAGTATAATTTTATGTAAAATATTTGTTACTACTATTAGAATATTGGCTTCTTCTTCTTCCTTTGTTTTTTTTTTCTTTTGGTCTAGAATATTAGCGTTAAATATTTGGATCGTTCCGAATTGCAAAGAGTTAATAAATTGGGGTAACGTACACGTGCTTATCATGCTTCAAGCTTTGAAGAGAGAGACCCTTTGAGCTTTGGGAATAATGTGACAGTGTTAAACAATTCCACTCATGAGTGAAAACGTGGAAACCAGGAACCAATAGAAAACTGCCAGGTAAAGTGAGAGACTCTTTTCCTTTTCTTTTCCTTTTTTTTTTTTTGGTACTAATATCTTGACTTGTTTGAGAAAAAAATAATTTGTAAAATTTTTACTTTTTTTCGAAATTAATATTTATCTATAAATTTTTAAATTTTTATTTAAAGATAAATTTTAAAATTTTTCAAAAATTTAAAAAACTTCAAAAACAATTCAAAATTATATTTATGTCCAAACACAACTCTAATTTTCAAATATTATTTTCACAAAAAATTTCACATTTTTCTGAAATTTTACAATTCTCATGTCCAAACGCCCACTTAGTGAAAAGTGGACGGGTTGAGATTTTTCCGTTTGGTTTTAAATTGTACGAAAATCCTCCTACTTCTCTGTTACTATAGAAATACCCTCATTCTGTTTGAAATTTACACCCTACCCCTTCTTATCTTTTGTGTTAGGGACATGGAGTATATAGGGGAAATATCGGTAAAGACGAATATAATCGTGTTTATATGAAATTCTGCTTAATTTTTAAATTCAAAACGTAAAATTATTGGTTAAAGTCTAAAATCTTCTTTATGATTAAAGTCAAGGAACTTAATTTTCTCTCTTATCTATTCCCCTAATCAAAAAGACGATAATCCCTCTTCCCTCCAATTAAAAAGACAAAAGCGCTGATTGCTAAATCTGGTCTCTAGCTTTATTCTAGGCAATTCTATTATTTGACATAAATATTGGGGGATAATCTTAGTTTAGAGATGATGAACAAGCTTAAATCAAAAGTTTGCTTGATTCATTTGATATCGATAGAGTGCATACTACATTTCAATTAAGGGTGTGGCCCACCACGGGGCCTGGCGGGCTCCGGGCCTGGCGGGCTCGGGGTAGGGCCCGGCCCGCTACGGATCGGGCCCGCGGGCCCAACGGGCCTAACGGTTTTTTTTTTTTTTAAAAAAAAAAACAACGGAAATTTATGTTAATAAGCCTTTTATATAATATATATGTTGTATATATTGTATATATATATATATATATAAGTGTTGTATATATATATATATAGTTTATAGTTTATATATATAGTTTATAGATATATAGATATATAAGTGTTGTATATATATAAGTGTTGTA